>CAUYRT010087638.1:0-33829 GCA_963574885.1 Lepilemur ruficaudatus | reverse complement strand
GCAACCTCACACTCCTGGGCTCAAGCGATCCTTCTGCCTCAGCCTCCTGAGTAGCTGGGACTACAGGCATGCACCACCATGCCTGGCTAATTTTTTCTACATATTTTTAGTTGGCCAATTAATTTCTTGCTATTTTTTAGTAGAGACGGGGTCTCGCTCTTGCTCAGGCTGGTCTCGAATTCCTGACCTTGAGCGATCCACCCGCCTTGGCTTCCCAGAGTGTTAGGATTACAGGCGTGAGCCACCGCGCCCGGCTGGGAAATGTTCTTTAGGGTCTTTTCTAGTTATAAAATCTTATCAGTCTATGTAAATGTCCGTCCAAGTCATCTTTTCCTTTTAGTTGCTATTGCCCTTGTCCAGTTCCTTATCACCTCACATTAGAAATGATTTATAATGAAGGCAATATAAATGCTTTTAGCTACACAACACTGTTATAAAATAGGCACTATTATTATCCCATTTTACAGACAGGAAACTGAGATTTGGATAGGTTTAGTAACTTATTAATGGCTCATAGCTTAGCAGGTAGCAGAGCAGGTCTGTCTGCCTGCCTCTTAAGCCCAGGCTCTTAACCATTACTGGTTACTCTGTTTTAATTTCTTCTTTCCCTCCTGCATAAATTTATCCTGAATTCTTCAGCCAGGCTAATCCAACAGAAATGTTATTTTCATTATTTTACTGTCCTACTCAAAAATAATCAGCAGCTCTTTATTTCTTCTAAGCAGAGACCATATTCTTAAACTTGGCATACACGATCTTTAGTAACATGGTACCCTCTTACATTTATAACTTTATTACTAATCCTCTATCACATTTCTCTTCAAGCCCAAGTCCTTCTAGCCCAGTACTCTAAATATACTGTGCCCATTCCTAGCTCTAAGCTTTTGTGTGCTGCTTCCTATGTAGAATATACTCATTCCACTCCCATCTTCAAATCAGGATCCTATGTGAGTCCTCCTTCCTTCTTAAAATTTTCTCTAAAAATTCTAACACTGCACCCCTTTATATCTAGAACTACGGTCTGTTATTATATTTTGACGTGGAATTATGTGTTACACTATGGTATTTAATTATTTCATGAATATAATTTATCTCCCCAAGAAGGTCAGCTTCTTGAGGTCAGAGTGTCATATTTCTTTTGTATCTTTTCTTCACTAAACATCCGGTGCCCAAATATATTGTTAAATCCTAGGCCTATGGGCCAGGCGTGGTGGCTCATGCCTGTAATCCTAGCACTCTGGGAGGCCGAGGTAGGTGGATTGTTTGAGCTCAGGGGTTTGAGACCAGCCTGAGTAAGAGCGAGACCCCTATCTTTACCAAAAATAGGAAAAATTAGCCGGGCATGGTGGCTCATGCCTGTAGTCCCAGCTGCTTGGGAGGCTGAGGCAGAAGGATCGCTTGAGCCCAGGAGTTTGAGGTTGCTGTGAGCTAGGCTGACGCCACGGCACTCTAGCTGGGGCAACAGGGTGAGACTCTGTCTAAAAAAAAAAAAAAATCTTAGGCCTATGGATGCAACCAGCTTGATTTTGTGATTTAAGTTTTAAAATATTGGTATTATTTATTATCAGCGTGTGATCTTTAAACTTATGAAGAGAATTTATTCTAACAAAGGAAATAATGAAAAAAATGCAGTGTTTAATGTTGTTATAAGCAAGGTTTTATGGTTTGGAATAAAAGTCGTTTTTGAAACTTTGAAGAATTGGAAAATAGTGGTAAGTTTTTCAGAGTTTGTTGGGTTAGCTTTACATAGCACGGGACCAGGAGACTTAAGTTACCCAATGTGTTATTATGCCAGTTAACTTTAGAATGCATAGGACTTGACTTATAACAAGGTAAGGTCAGACATCAAATCTTATTAAAGATCAGTTTCCAAATTGCTTGCCCACATATGGTATATTTATTGTTCCTTGCGCATATTTGTAAATTCATATAAAGTAAGAGGGTTATCTCATTTTTTAAATAAAAGGTATTGGGCTAGGTCCAGCCTGCCAGATCATACCATTTTGCATGTCCCACATCAATATGAAAATGGCTCTGTGACCTGGTATTGATGAGCCAACATAAAACCAAAGTCAATACCATCCACCATTATTCGGGCTTGGACTTCCTGTCTGATGTTCTGTTTGCAGACCAGATTGCCTAACCTTGTCTGAGGGTACAAGACAACAAATCTGGTGCATGTAGTTATGTAATCTTAAATACTTTAGAGTTTTTGTTTTTATTTTTACTTTTATTTTTTTTTGAGATAGGGTCTTGGTCTGCTACTTGGGCTAGAGTGCAGTGGCATCATCATAGCTCAGTGCAACCTCGTATTCCTGAGCTCAAAGCAATCCTCCTGTCTTGGCCTCCAAAAGTGCTAAGATTACAGGTATGAGCCACTGTGCCTGGCCAATGTTTATTTTTAAACTTAAGAAAAATAAAGTCAATCATGAATCAAAATTTAAAATCTGAATATAAATTGTTTTGAAAAAGGCCTTATTGAAAGGAACTGTGCTAGCAATATTTCACTATTTTGCTTTAGAGTCTGGTTTTACATATGTATTACGCTTTTTTTTTTTTTTTGGAGACAGAGTCTTGGTCTATTGTCTGGGCCAGAGTACAGTGGTATCATCATAGTTCACTGCAACCTCAAACTCCTGGGTTTAAGTGATCCCTCTGCCTCACCCTCCCTATAGGCATGTGCCACCATGCCCAGCTAATTTTTGTAGAGATAGGGTCTCACTATGTTGCTCAGGCTGGTCTCAAACTCCTGGCCTTAAGTGACCCTCCTGCCTTGGCCTCCCAAAGTGCTAGGATTACAGGCATGAGCTGCTGCACCTGGGCATATGCATTAGGCTTTTTAACTTTCAATTCTACAATGGGGTCACTCAGTATGGTATAATTTGTGTTGAGCTTGTAATAGGCATTTATAGAATTAACCACATACTTTTTTTCTAATACTAATTCTGGGATATATTTCATAAAAAAGTATTTAGTTAGTATGTTTTCAGCTGCAGTGGAAGAACCTAATTCAAAGTGGCTTTAAAAATAGGAAATTTTATCTTTTCATTTAATAGGGTTAGTTGATTTCAGCAGCTCAAAAATGTCAGTAAAAACCCATATTTTGCTAAACCACATATTGCTCAGTTCTGTCATCCCTGGGATTGACTTCATCAGGCTAGCAGCAAAATGTTTGCAGTGATTCCAGGCGTCATATCCATACACAACTTGTAAAAGAAGAAGAAAAATGTCTCTTCCTATGCCTATATTTTCGGAGAGAGGAAACTTTCTCCAAAAACCTCTTGCAGATTTCCTTCATATCTTTTTGGCCAGAATTGGGTCGTATGCTAGTTTCTGAACAAATCACTGGTGATTACCTTTAGACTAATCATGTCCCTGAATCTGGAATGATGTTGGCTTCTGCTGAGAGTTTATGGTTGTATTGGGGAGGGATTCTGTTAGGGAGGAAGGAGAGAATGGATGCTAGGTAGTCAGTCAACATTGGCCACTCTGGAAAGTAATTTGGAAAACCATACCTCATTTCAAAGTTCTTATCTTCGTGTTTGTAAATAAAAAGTATCAGCAGGTTAATTATTTTCCTTTTACAAAACTAAAATCTAGCTTTGGGAAACCCATTTTCATTTTCTAAATTGGGATTCACAGGATCACATAATATTAAGAATTAAATATGACAGGCCTTTTCTATCTTGTCATTTGCTTACTAGAAGATGTGGAAGCTGACTTCTCTGGTTGACAGTTTCCTCATTTGAGGAATATAGGCCTAGGAATAGAGTATATTAGTATAGCAAGTAAATGAGTATGAGAGAACATTTTGCAATTTCAAATTCTAGTGTTCAGTAAATTAAGTAAACTGGGGACCTTTGGAATTATTTATGATTTGAATGCTAGCCTTAAAAATTAGAATACTAGCTGGGCATGGTGGCACATGCCTGTAGTCCCAGCTACTGGGGAGGCTAGGCTGAGGTGGGAGGATCACTTGAGGCTAGGAGTTTAAGGCTGTAGTAAGCTATTGTGCTACTGATTATGCTACTGCACTACAGCCTGGGTGACAGAGTGAGACCACATGTCAAAAAAAATAAAAATAAAAATAAAAAAAAGGACACTACTGGGGGCAGGGAGAAAGAACATCAGATGATTTACCCTGAGGCAGGAGCATCTCTGTGATATATTCAGGGATCATCTAGGAGGCCAGTGAGGCTGGAGTAGAATGAGGGTGAAGTAGTAAGAAACAAAGACAAGTCATGGTGTGGATGGTGGTGCTTTCCTACTGTGTAGGGCATTGTAAGCCATCATTATAAGAACTCTGGGCTGGGCTGGGCGCGGTGGCTCACGCCTGTAATCCTAGCACTCGGGGAGGCCGAGGTGGGAGGATCGCTCAAGGTCAGAAGTTCAAAACCAGCCTCAGCAAGAGCAAGACCCCGTCTCTACTAAAATAGAAAGAAATTAATTGGACAACTAAAAATATGTAGAAAAAATTAGCCGGGCATGGTGGCACATGCCTGTAGTCCCAGCTACTTGGGAGGCTGAGACAGAAGGATTGCGTGAGCCCAGGAGTTTGAGGTTGCTGTGAGCTAGGCTGACGCCACGGCACTCTAGCCTGGGCAACAAAGCGAGACTCTGTCTCAAAAAAAAAAAAAAAAAAGAAGGATATGGAAGAGAGGAGGAGAAATGAGAAGGGATAGAATGGCCATTATCCTCAGATATATCTATCTACTTATCTAAAGACATAGTGGTCTATAATTATTATTTCTGTTTTCTTATTGTGATTATTTTAAATAGATATTTTCTTATTATTAATAAGAATTATCTTTCTCCTTCCTAACAAATTGTACAACTATTTCATCTTTGGTAGGAAAAGAATACTATGAAATTAAATCTGTATTTAGGTATTGTTTGTCAAGTTAATTTTGCTTAGCATCTTTATTCAGTAGGAGATAAATCATATGTTTAATACAGTATAAATAATGCAAATGAGCTCATAACTGATATAAGAGACAAAGGTCATGATTAATTCATGTTTATTGAGATTTCACTGAGTGTATGGCATTGCATTTTATAAAAACACTTAAGTATTTGTGAATTGCTTCTTGATACTTTTGCTCCTATTCTTGTTCTTTTTTAACTTTAAATTGAACTTGCCAGCACTCCTAAATTCTGAAACTAGGCAAAGGATTTTTTTTCATCTTCTAATAACACGAGAAATAAAAGCCAAAGGATATAACTGCAACAATACCAACAATAAAACAGCAACAACAAAAAAAGCCTGTGGGGGCACGTGGGTGAGGGAAGTAGTACACAAAGTATCCGTGTTCTTACTTGCCCCATTCATTTAAATTATATATTACTGATAGAAACATTTTAAGCCTGGGCACCCAAGCAAAACACTGTGGATTCTCTGTTGTTTGTGAGTTGGAACGCTAGGGGGCAGCACTAAAATATTCCGTAGTTGTGTGTTATTGATCACTTGCATACTGTATGATAAGTAAGAGATTTTACTATTAAAGACTATTGAATGCCCTGTTGATTTCAGTGGATGAAAAAGCACAAAGACGAAGATGAGCCTTTCAAATCCGTAATTTCAGCCTCTGTGTGAGGGTGTTTTAAATACTTGAGGAAAAGCTTACAGAGTATTTTCTGATTGCAAGAAGATAGTAAGGCATGATAACTTAAAGAATGGTGATTCTTCTGTTCGTGTTTTGTTCTTTTTATTCTGTTGGAGTAAATATTTTGCTGAAATTTTTATTTCTAATCTTGTTTTCCAGGCACTTTAGAAAGACATGAGACAGGAGAAAGAGCTCGAATTATTCTTAATTGTTGTGAGGATTCACAGCTTCTAAAGCCCGAATCTGTACTTCCAGTTGCCTCAGAGACATATAAGCACAAAAGTGTAGAACAGAGATCTTCCAGCTCTTACCAGCTTGGGCCAGTACCTTGCCCTGGTCTGCAGGTGGAGTCTTCATGTAAGGTAAGTTCAAATCAAGCTGCTGTTCACAAAGAACGTTATCAACCAAATAAGAAGGGATCTGCCTTCAAAAATATGTGGCACTTAAGTATCTGCACAAAAGCAAGAACTCAGAGACAACTGCATCTACTTAGTGATCTTAGGTGAATGAGGATAACTTTCTGAATGACATTTGTTATGGCATTAATTTTGACAAGATAGTTTCTGGCTTATCAAAATTGAGTCAATTTTATATTAACTCTTGAATGCTAGGTGGTTTTCCGTGGGAACTGGAAAAAAAAAAAAAACTATATTCTGTAGTTTGGATCTGTTTTTATTTTTCAGTTGAGAATGTTTGACTTCTTTTAAAAATGCTTATTGCAAATAAACAAAAGGTATCAGAAAAACTGGATCATTGTATGGACAATTTCTTTTCATATACCCAGTATCTGTAGGATCATTACTCTTTAGGATTTCAAGCCTCAGTTAACACATAACAACAGAGTTCACGTTTATTCTCATAAACCAAGTCAACTGGCGTAGTAGAAATTTGGACCAGCTTTATTATTTTTTACTTCTCAAGGTGATATAGTAATTTAAACTGATCCCTTTAAGGGATTCTTTTCCATCTTTTTGTCTTTACACTTCTAAGTTGTCACCTCAACATGTAACTATGCCATTTATATGCATGTATCTACTGTATATTTTCATGTAAACCTATTTTCATTTTATCTAATATGTATAAATTTTACTTTTCAAAGACTATATTATGCTCTATATTGTGTTTCTACTATTGCTAATGCAAATTATTTTCCTTTGGCTTGATAGATGAATTGTTCTTTATGTTTCACTTTTATGAATAACACATCTATGAACCTAAAGCCTTTTTTCATCAGGATTATGTAAAAGATAGATTTTTGGAAGTGGGAATTCTGAGTCAAAGTTTAAGTGACTTTTAATTGCATGTTGTTAACACTTTCCATTATTTTAATAGTATTATGAAGACTGTTAAGATACCATTAATAAGGATTTTAAATAAGACCTTGTTTTATCTCATGTGTACATATACAGTTAGACAAAAGAATGTGTCGTCATCAAGAAAGGCCAATTGGCTGCTCAAGCCATGCCTCAAAGCAGCAGACTGGGGGGCAGGGGCCAGCATATAATCTTTAGCATTTTAGGTTTGGAGACCTAATTTAGATTGTATCAGTGAGTCTAGGATATGTCAACCTTTTGAGAACTGAGTCACACTAACCAAACACCTAAACAATGAACATATAAACTAGAATTGTTTAACTTACAATGATAAATATAAGTGGGATTCTGATTCTGGCCATTGCTGAGCACATCCTCACTGTAGGAAATCTTCGGTGGGGCAGGGGGAGCAATTACAACAGAGAGTCCCTTGATGGGCATGATGTCAGAGCCAGAGGGTATTCATCCACTGAGCTCTGAGAGTTGAATGCAGTCAGCTCTTCCAGCCCATCGGGGTACCATCTCCTTTGGTCAAAGCTGATGTTTTTTTTTCTTTTCTCATTTATTCGATTGTTTTTAGGTTTTCAAAACCTCTTTTCCATATTCTTAACTTGAAAAAGGTGATGTTTTTTAAGGATAATTACATTGATATGATGAAACTTCAACATTCAGAACTGAACATAAGCCAGGAAATTGAATCATATTTATAGTAATATGCACTATTATGTACAATAAGATGGGGTAAATAAAGCTCATTGAGTGAGCCCAGCCAACAGCCAAGCATTCCCATCTTGCTGTGTCTTTGTTTCTCTCTTTTCATAATAGAGTGTGCATCGCATAGTGGAAATTATGTGCTAGAGAGTAGATGACCTATGTGTTTCGGATGCTTAGGGTCTGCAAGAGCAAATCTCATTCATCAAGTGCTGTGTTTACTAGTTTAATTCCCAGAAGGTAAACTGACCGTTATATTTTTCAGTTTCTTGGAGAACTTCAGAGCTACCCTTTCAATAGTGGTAATAGTATATATAGATTTCATTTTCTTTATATAACTTTGTTTCTTCCTTGACTTCAGGAAGCAATAAAATGCCAGGGTCTTGTTTTCCTACTCATAGGCTGATTTCAACTTTATTTTCTAGCTGTTGCCCTTTACCTTGGTTGACTACAGTTTCCAATCTTCATTCTTTACAGCTGGAGAAGAACTAAATTAAATAAGACGATCACCTCCTCTGTCCTACATACTATACTTCTATTATTATTGAATTTAGTGTTAATTAGAAGTATTTTTATTTGTGCTTCTCCTAAGTTATATCTTCTCCAGTTATGTACTGGATATCTTCATTGCCTATCATGTATTTTTATCTTTTAGCATTTCACCCTGGTAGAGTTAGGCTGTTGAGATTGTTTTATCTTAATCATCTTTAATTTACAAATTTGATAAGCATGAAATTGTAACGGGGCTCTAAGTTCTCCATTCTCCTTATTATTAATACAGTAAAATGCTTCAGGAGTTTTCATAAGGAAAAAAATCAGTTTTAAGGAAGAGGATTTGAATCACACTCATTTTATTTGTGGAAAAAAGTGAGGGACCGTAAGCCTGTAAAATTTAGACCTATTTAAGGTTACCTCGTATTTCAGGATTTTGTGTGTGTGTGTGTGTGTGTGTGTGTGTGTGTGTGTGTGGATTTTAGTGAGACACAAGTGAAATATTCTCCAACAGTGGAGTGAACTGTTTAAACAGAAGACTAGCATGTGAGCTCTGGGCAGGGAGCTCTTTGTGTTTGGCAATATTCAGACTTCATTAGAATGTTGTATTCACTTTTTCTTCATGCATTTGGAGAGTGCATATAGATATGGGAAAAGGTTTAGAAGAGAACAAAAAACACAATAAAACATTTTGAAAATGGGTCCAATGTGAAATTCTAGAACTGTTGAATTTGTGCAGCTAGACAAGGAAAAATCTTTGGGATAGGAGAAGGACCAGAGTCATAAAGGATTTAAAGGAATACAATATCATATTAGTAATGGGCGACTGCTTCTCTTAGATTCATCTGAGGATAAAACAAGATAGGACCTGTTTAAATCGCAGTGAGAGGAATTTAGCTTCAAAGTAGGGAGTAAACGACCTTACTAAAATCATCTCTGCATGGCCGACATCTTTGTAGCTTCATCGTGTTTGAAGGTGAAAGGGCCTATTTTGTCTGTTGCTCAGTTGATTGGTTTTAGATTTTTTTTCTGCATTTCTTATCTGTAAAATGAATAAAAGGATAAACAGGATTATTTTAACTGCCTCAATTTTGGCCTGTCTTCCTGTCATGGGAGTGCTTTTTCGGGGGGTGGGTGGGAGGAGAAACTGAAACAGATTTTCTGTAAAATGGGTCTCCCAACAGCTCCCCCTGGAGGCTCATACTGTCTAATATGGTAGCCATGAAACATTTGTAGCTATTGTGCATGTGAAATGCGGGTAGTACCACATGTTAAAATATATTTTGGATATATAGGACTAAGTAAAATATGTTATTAAAGCTAAATTCACCTGTTTCTTTTTATGTTTTTTAATATGGCTACTAGACAATTTAACATCACGAATGTGGTTTGTATTTTATTTATATGGTGAATTAGACAAGGGATAAGTAAAGTTTTTTGTAAAGAGCTTGTTATGATTTGGGTATTTTACTCCTCCAAACCTCTTGTTGAAATGTGATCCCTAGTGTTGGAGGTGGGGCCTAATGAGAGGTGTTTGGGTTATGGGAGTGAATCCCTCATAAATAGGTTAGTGCCCTAGGAGAGGTGAGTGAGTTCTTCCTCAGTTATTTCTCAAGAGAGTTGGTTGTTTAAAAGAACCTGGCACCTCCCTCCCCTCTCTCTCTTGCTTCCTTTCTTGCCATGTGATCTCTGTACACATTGGCTCCATTTCATGTTCCACGCAAAGTGGAAGAAACCTGAGGCTTTCATCAGATTCCGAGTCTTCCAGACAGCAGAATTATGAGCCACATACACCTCTTTTCTTTAAAAATTACCCAGCCTCAAGTATTCCTTTATAGCAACACAAAATTAGACTATGACAGCATAGGTAAATATTTTAGTTTTGCCAGGCAAGATCTTTGCTGTTGTACCTATTCAACTCTGCTGGTAGAGCACAGAAGCAACTATAGACAATTCTTCAAAGAGGGTGGTTGCGTTCCAATAAAACTTTATTTACAATCACAGGCAGGTTGGAATTGATGCACTGGCTGTAGTTTGCCAATTTACAATCTAGACAGTCTTCATTGGACTTGGAGATCATGACGTATTGAGAGGAACTGACACAATAGTCAACGCCTCCCCTTTCCCTTCATATATGAATTTTTAACACAGCAATTTACCCCAACCTCTTCTGCACTGTATAGAATATAAAAGACCTGTATCAAGTCTGTTCTCTGATAAAAACCAGGAACTCATATGTGTTTAGAAAACCACCCTTTGTAGAAGAATAAATGTGCACGTTTTAGCTTCTAATTTAATTGAGATTTTTAAAATGGAATTTTCTTTAACAATGCATTTGTATGTTTATCTTTGTTTGAACACATGGAATTGCTTATAAATATAGAATTCATTTGCATTCAATTACATTCCAGTTCATCTTTCTAGAAATATGGTTGCATTTTTTTTTTAACCTTTGGTTGACCTTAGAGTGATGTTTGTTTGGTGCCATTTGCTGAAAATTCTTAATAGAACTTTATCCTCCTACTTCGCATAAAACACACATGGTGCATTGGTAGACTACAAATTGAAAATTGGATCCCACTACTACCCATCACCTTATCAGAATGAAAAGTTAGTTCTTTATATTTTATGACACACAAAAATAACCAAAATAGAAACTGGTGTAGTTTCTAAGTTATGAGATTTGAAAATTTCACCTGTAAAAATATTAAATAATAATTCAATGGTAGCAACATTACATGTTGTAAATTGGCTAAATTTTTAGTAAACTGTATTTTATTATCAAAATTGTGTTACTATGAAAAAAAACAAGTACTTATTAGAAAGCAATTATTTGCATTACATAGGGAATGAAGATTTTAACTTTTTTGATTGGTAAATTTTTAGTCTATTCTTTTTAATATAATAAACAGCATATAAGTATTTTCTGATGTGGAAAATATTTTCTATCAATTTTATATAGTTTTAAAAGAAAATAGATTATGATTAAAAATGCAAGCACTTGATGAAAATATAGTGATTTCTTTCTGTAACATTGGATTAAGATTTTTGTTTGAAGTATTTTGATTTAGTGAATGAGTCCCAAATTAAATCTTTAGTGCTTAAATGGTAACATCCTTTCTAGTAAGATAGAATAGAGAAATATGCAATAGGGGAGAAATACACAAGGCCATTTGCTTTTTGAATGCATCTGTAGTGATGCAGATTTTTTGACAATGTGTAACCATTATCATAAGCATTTTACATATAATTTTAATTCCGGTAAGTGAAATAAACATTTCTGTAATGCTCTATATACTTTTTTCAGTAACTGCTTTATGAAGAATGTTCCTTTTCTCACTTTGTGGCATGAATTTAAACTTTTTTTTTTTTTTTTTGATGGAAAAGTTAGCTCTATCATGAAGAAAACTCCTAGGGGCGTAACCTAGCTTTGTTTCAAAACTAATTTAGGAGGTCTGAGACGCTATGAAACATAGGAAATGCACCATTAAATGACTCCAGCTGTCCACCTGGCACACAGAAGCCGCTCCGAATTTCCTCACAGGACTTCAAAGCCTCGCTTGTAGCTAGACGTTCGTTGGCCATGTAAATCAGAGGCACAAAAGGAGAGTGCTCCCATTTCACGGTGAGCGGCTGGTTCAGGGCCGGCATTGTGCAGCACGTGCCGGTGGGGTGTGCCAGCGACAGAAGGACTCTGTTCTGACTCGTGTGACAAATGTAGTTAACACCAGATCCATATTAATGTTGTCAAGTTCCCTTGATGTGTTTAAACAGATTATAATTATTTTCAGCGTCTAAAGGCCTGAAATATATAGCCTAATAGTTCTTCAAAGAAAGCTTACTTAATGTGCGAATGTAAAACCTCTCATAAAAATGAAACTTTTATATTGGCCCTAGTCATTGACATAGGTTATTCATCAAGTCAGCAATTTGTGTGGCAAAGTGCCATTTGAATAGTGTATTGTTAGGATACTTATGGTCCACTTGACAAGGGCTCTTGCTGTAAATAGTGCAATTTGACTCCAGCTGTTAAAGAGTGGCTTTGACAGCAGCCAAATAGAATGGAGATGCCTTACTGCACTGCCGAAAAATCAATATTGGGTTCTTGTTCATAGTAACCTGTTCTTTTCTCTTCTGTAGATTTATAAACGACTATCAAGGGTTTATAAGTGGAAGTTTAAATATTATTTTAAAGGTAATTCACTTTGAGTTTCAAATTAAGACTTGTGATAAATGGTACAAATGTGGAGTTTTAGGGTTTTTTTTTTTTTTCCCAAACCCTGGTTTATGTGTAGTCACAATTACAGTTAGGTTGAATTTAGATTCTCTAGTCTTAATAGAACAGAATTAGTGTAAAACATGAACTCAGAATCGTGTGTCTAGTGTATGTTGCCAGCCCAATGACTTCTTCTTTTTATTTTTCTTATCAACTTATCTTCTGTGTCCCTCCCATCTTCTCTGCGTGTATACGTTTTGTATAGATGGCAGAGTTCTTTGTGGCTGTGCCCATAGCAACACCCACAGATGTTGACAGCCAGTAATGTCCCCAGTGTTGTTTTCCTAAACAGAGTCTTGCTGATTTTGAGGAATTTTCTAAGCAGTTTTCAGCGCTACAACGTTGCTATGATACCTGCCTGGCAGTAACAGATATTGAATCTGTTAATTATAATAACTACACACAAGGGCTCTTTTTTGATTGAGTTCCTCTACTGTTGCTAGCTATTATGTTTAAGATACAGAAGAGGAAGTGAAATTATATACTCAAGATGAAAAGAAAAAATGTTTCAAGGTAAAGTCTTGAAACATGAAAAGATTGCCAGGTATAAAAACCTTTTAGCTGACTATTGTTGATTTCCCATGATTGCAGATAGGATTTATTTAAATCATTTCTAGTTTTGACTAAATTTGATTTGGAATTTTTATTGTTGTTTACCTGAGATGTCATAAGGCTTTGTCTAAGGTATGCTGGGCAGGATTTGAAAAAGCTATCATTTTTAGCATGGAAAATGCCAGTCTAATGTGTACTTTTTCAAATGCCTTTTTCAGTGAAGGCTGTTAAAATAGCTATCTTCCTATTACTGGCCAACTCTGCATTTATTGAATTTGTGGCTGAGATAGCAACTGAAAATTCATAAAGCTGATAATATAATTGTGAACAAAGACCTTTGAGGCTGATTCAAGGTCAGTGTTATTGTTTTTATAATTGCTGATAGGCAATCATGATCTCTACCAGAAAGTTTGTTCTGCTTAGGGTTTAGCTGGTTTCAAAAAATGTTGTGTCCTCTGTTAATTCTAAAGTAAGATTTTGCACTGAATAAATGTTTATATCATTTCTTCAGTACTAAATTTAGTTTAGATTTACTTCATTTCCCCTCCCTCTGCAGTATTTCATTAATCGTGTAAGAGATATGGAGATCTAAGATTATAATTTTCTTCTTAAATTAATATCTTATTTATATTTATCAATTAACTTTGGAAGGGTTGTTCTAACATAAAAGCATGGGTAAAGCTAAACATGTCAGGCATTCTCATTTTGTATTTAGCTTAGTCTAAGGACAGTGTTAGCATAATTTAGAAAAGCGCATCTTTACATTTGCCTTTGTTTACATTCATAACTTTACAGATATTTTAGAACCTATGAGTTCTGTAATCATGTCCATATCATATTACCCACCCATAGCCATGTATGGACTTTTTTCCTTCCTCATTTTTCCTTTCCTTTCCTTTGTTCTTCTCAGTTAGAAATTCATTTTCCTTTTTACAAACCTGTGACTTTTCAAATTCATTAAAATTCTGCTTCTTGTAAGACCCAAAAGATAGACCTATTCAGCCTACTTAAAGAGATCTATGTCTGTTGGTGTACAAACTCACTCCAGTGGATTTGGGTGTTCTGTTATTGAACAACTTGCCGGTGGTTCTGATTAAAAGGTGATGCTCAGTGTTACCCCTTTAAAGAAGTTTGGAGTTTTCTTGGTAATCAAGTCATTGTCTTACATTAGGAATAATCTTGTGTTTATATCTTATTTTTTTATGACTCACACACTGGATGATATTTTTCAGGAATAAAATGTGATATTTGTAGAAATTCAGATGTTGAGTTAACTCAAAGGGTTAGTTGCTTATAACAGGAAAGAAAAGGAGGGAAATAAAATCTTTCTTCTTGAAATCTGGTAATATCACTTATTGACTGAGAGCACCATCTGGACCCATTTAAAGGAATCCCAACAGGAGCTCTACTTCTGTACCAATGACTTATGTTGAAACTGGCCCTAAGAGAGCCGCAAATGCAAAAAACTAACAGGAAGCAATTCTCAAAAAAGAAAGCATTTATTCGTATGGAATATTTCCCCTATACTATTAAAAACAAAATGTATTAAGGCTTCAGCTTTATTCGTTGGAACTAAGCACATGAGCTTATTAAAAAACATATCCAGCTAATACCCCTGTCCATTTCTCTGAATCAGGTTTTAATGGTGATATCCTGAAGGCGCCACCAGTTCCCTGCATCCCCAAATGGCATTCACTTATTTGTAGTTGTCTTTATTCTATATAGCTCATATGACTCTGAAAACAGCTGTTTTAATCCTAATTTAAAATATCCTGCATCACCTTTTGGTCTGATTATTCTTATCAGATATCAAAATGATCCTAAGAGGCTGCTGTGAGCAGCAGGGGCTTTCTTTTGCACAAATGTAACTCCATGCACAATCAAAGAGGGCTGAAAACTGTAGTTGTTTTGTGTCTTCACATATTGTCTAAGACCTGGTGGTTTTTAGAAAGCCATTATGAAAGCTTACGAAATACAAAACCCTGCTCATCGGCATTACTTTCTCCCCAACTCCCGCTAGAGGTCTCTTGTCATTATACAAAACTTGGCCTTCTCCATTACCCTCTGGTAGCAAATGTCTTGTTTTCCTTTTTCTTGTCCCTCCAGCCAGTCTCTGTTTTACAGCAGCCATTGTGTGACATCATCCATCATGTGGCCGTATGGTAGAATATCGAGAGAATAGCGTGGGTCCTGTCTCTTTCTATGTGATTATTATGAGGCTTAAATGAGAAAATCTTTTGACAGTTGAAATGGCTCCCCAAATCTAACAGGTTACTTGGATCTAAAACTTCCATAAAGTTTGTTATCATACAATTCATGCAGTTGGCAGTCCAACATTTTTAATTACCAAGGACCTATTTTTTATTCAATCAGGTCAATTTTAGTTAAAGTCAAGTTTATAGATAGTAACAAATTGTTTGTCTGTAAGGTCTCTTAAGAGACTATATCTTTCCTTTATGCCTTTGATGTTTATATATGCTAATGATCAGCTTAAATGATCTTTGGAACGTGCTTTTATTTTAGTCATGAAATTTCTGGTGTTATCAAGGATGGAATTAGCATGATAGTAGCAGAAGACTACTAGTTTTGAGTATATTTTTTAAAAAAATTTATTTGACTTTTTGTGATAATTCCATTAGTCATGATAAATTATACCCTGTGATATACATCTGACTTAAATGATGTACCCTTCCATATTAATCAAGATAGCGACTGGGATCAGATCTAGAAAATTCAATGGGTTGCACCACGAGGAGGTACCCAGGTGATGCACAGCACCTAGATGATGGTTTGTCTCATTGTTCTTGTGGACCTACAACAAAAGGCCCAGCTATGGGGCCTCAGCTTGATGTTTTTTTGCCTTCACCTAATATTCTATGTCTTTTAATTCTTGAACCAAATTCTTGTATTTTAAAACATTATATTATTATACTTTAGCAGAATTCAGTTTGTAATAAGAAGTAATTATCAAATTTGTTTATCCATCACTAATAAATAAAATCTAAAGATTTGGGCCCCTAATTTATCTATCTGTAAAAAAAAAAAAAGGCATAATAAATGGGTATTTAATTCATGGAGAAATCACATAATAGGACCAAGCAAGATAATCTACAAGAGTCTCATTATGTACAAACGATGCATCATACCTCTTAAAGCTTTTGCAGCCCTCTTGCGGGTAACTGATGTCTTCCTGATAAATCGTTTAATGTGGTTGCTTTTAATTCCCATTTTCAGGATATGCTGAATTTCATTCAGAGTAAACATGTAACACCGTGTTATAATTAAGTTTCCTCATTGAGAATTAAAGCAGATATTGTCAGTAGTTCATGAGTGATACTTGGGAAAAAATTCTAATTAATTTATACTATCCACGGGTAACTTTTTGTTTGTTTCTAAACTCTGGTCATGGTGATGCATAATCCAAACCGAGGAAATTTTCCCTTTAACATTTCAGTATATTATTATGCAATTTTTATTGTTATCTCTTAAATTAGGAACTTTACTCTTTTCTTAGCAAAAATACCTTATGAGTTGTTACTTTGATTTTGACACTTGTCAGGAGGGTGGGGAAATATTCTTCAGCTGTAAGAATTTCCAGTCTATTAAGCTCACATTACTGTTTATGAGATATTCTTTTCAGCATCCATCAGCATGACCTAGACGGGAAGAAAAAAGACTAGGAAATGAGCATTCAATTATTATTAATCTGAGTTGCATTCCTCCTTGGAATAAAAAACAAAATTGTAAAGCATATATGAAAAAGATATTGAAAAATGTCAATTGTTGGTTTGGGCCCATGACCCAGATATTTGATCGAGTTGGCCTCATTAAATAAATTCATATTCCCCCTACTGCTTGTCTTTTGCTAGAATGTCCCTCCTTCCCCAGTTCCTCAGGTCTGAGCTTCGATGTCATGTCCCCATAATGTAACTAGCAGCCACTCCCCCTTATTCTCTTTCTCAGTATCCTTTTTGTTTCACGTTTTTATCTTCCCTACCCTCCACTACAGTCTAATCGCAAAAGGTGCAGTGACCTACTCTACCAGTGTATCGTGGAATTCTCATCACCTAGCACATGTCTGGCACATGGTAGGCATTCGGAAATGTTTGTTAACTTATGAACTGGAGACTGCTAAAGTCTAGGCATGAAAAATTGATGCTAAGAAAGTAAAGGATACTTCCTTTTTTGAATTGTAAGGGAAAAAATTAAAAATGACTGCCAGAAAAAAAAAAAACCCACAGTGTATTTATCTTGCCAGTCAATTGCTTTATGTCCAAATTGGGTTTACGTGTGAGTTGATCTTACAGAGAAGTGTGACCTAGCAAAAAGTAGTCAACGATGGCAAAGAAGCTATCCTACAAAGAGGCACAGCAGCTACCCCACCGATATTTCGAACCCCGGTCTCAATAAATTCAAAAGTTTATAAGGAAAAGTTTATTAAACATTGGTGATAAAATTTAGGATGTTCAGCACATGAGAGAGGAATGATTCACTTTAGGCAAGTTGGGCCTAACAGTGAGCTGATAAAGACTCAGAAAGAAAGATTAAAAGGCAATGTGATTCAAATGGCTTCTTACACCAGCAAAGTTTATATTATTACTCCATTTACTTGCCCTTAAATCTTAGAGTCCTTTTTCTAATAACAAAGTTATCTGAAATAAGCACTCAAAAGTAGCCTGAGGATTGTATTGTATATCATGAGCCCCTATTTCCCTGGAATAATTACTTTACTAAGCCCTCCCCTCAATATAAAACCCCTGAAGCCAGCAACAATCTAATCAACAGGTTTGTAATAACTTTTAGAAATGTAAGTATAATAAATATGAAGAGGCCTGATTTATGTTTCATTTCCCAGATGCAAAGACTGGTACAATTCTGCATCCCCCAAGTAGCAAACATTGCTTCCTGCTTCTGTACATCATTTGAAAATTGCTTAACTCCCCCTCTCATCAGAGGATGGGGAAAAGAGGGTTGATTACATTTCGACATGTATGACATTAAATGCTTTTAGGTAACTCATCGTGGGAATATAGGGTGGCAAACCGGATTAGCAGCCCCAGGAGACACCAAGCCTCACAGGATTTGTTCTTCTTCCATGCTCTTAACACCCCATTTAGGTCCCAGTGAGGAAGCTCTTCAGCAATTTCTGGTAGGCCAGTGCTCTTCCTTGTGGCTGGCACTTCTGACTCTACTCTCCATGTGTCTTTTCGGGCCCAATCTCACACACAGGAGATGTTCTCTTCACCTAGGTAAATCCTACCAACACTACAGCACCTGCATGCACAGCTTAACATGCATGTGCTCGATAAAAGCCTTATAAATTAACTGTGGATTGCCTAATTATTGTGCCACTATTTATTTGTCTATTTTCTTACTTAGTTCTTAAGCTCCTTAAAAACAAAGAACTCCTATGTCTGCATGATACGTAAGTTTTGGAGCATGAAATGCAAAACAGAATACTTCATTCAGAAAGTGTATGTTGAACATATACTATGTGTGAGACACTCTTTTTTGTTGTTGTTGTTCTGGACAAAGTCTCACTCTGTCACCCAGGCTAGGGTGTAGTGGTGTCATCATAGCTCACTGCAACCTCAAACTCCTGGGCTCAAGCAATCCTCTTGCCTCAGCCTCCTGAGTAGCTGGGACTATAGGCGCATGCCATGACACTCGGCTAATTTTTTTTTTTTCCATTTTTGGTAGAGAACTAGGAATTTCAACAAGATCCTGACATTCATGGTGCTTATATTTCTAGGGGGAGGGGATGCATAATAATTCTTTAAAAACAAAACAAGATGGTCAGATAGTGGTAAAGGCTCTGCAGGGAATTATTGTTGAGCAGTCCTAGGGATTACTGTAGGTTGAGTGGTCAGAAAAGATTAGAGAAGGAGGCAGCATTGATGCTGAGTTTGAATGGCAAGAAAGAGACAGCCATGTGACTATCAGAGGAGAAAATATTCTAGGCAAAGCAAACAGCCACTGCAAAAAGCCTAAAGTAGAAACGAGCTTGATGTAGGCGATGAAGTCAAAAAGGCTAGTGTGACTCGAGAGAAGTGTCTGGGGGAAAGAATTAGGAGATGATATTGGAGAAAAAGGTAAGGGAAAACTATGTTGAATGTGATAATCCAAAGTGAGGAGCTTGCGTTCTATGTTATGAAGTTATAAAGGAGACTCTTTTCATGATCTTACTCAAAAGGAGCGATATGCTCTCATTTATGTTTTGAAAAGGTCACTTTGCTTGCTATGTAGAAAATTGGATTAGAGGATAGAGGGTGTAGGAAGAAAGTCTATTGCATAGATGAAGCAAGAGAAGGAAATTGTTAGCTGGTGTTGGGTTTTTAATTTAGGATAAGCCAGAGGTTGGCAAATCGGGAAAAGCCATGATGTGATATATGTGCTCTACTAGACCCACATCCCAAAGTGCTATCGGAAGGAACTCCTGAAGATGGTGAGGCCAGCTCTGTCTAGAGCATGCTGGAAGTCATGTTGGGTCTAAATCTTGATGGATGAATAAGATTTTGCAGTGGGGAACAGCAAGTCCAAAAGCTCAGAACATAAAGATGAGTAATGTGTAGGAGATCAGTGGGAAGTTTATATGACTGGAGATAGACTATATAGTGAGGAGTAGTGGAAGATAACTATGACTTGTACTCCTGCAGGGAAAAAAAGACTCCTTGAACCTGGACTGGAACTTTTATTTATTTTGTTTTGTTTTGTGTTACTTTGGTAAGAATACTTAATATGAGATCTGCCCCTCTTGACAAAATTTTAAGTGTATACTACATTATTGTCAACTCCAGGTACGATGTTATACAACAAATCTTGAGAACTTACTCATCTTGCTGGACTGAAACTTTATGCCTGTTGATTATTATCTCCCCACATTTTCCTGCCCCCAGCCTCTGGTAACCATGTTTCGCTCTTTGATTCTGTGGATTTGACTATTTTAGAATGGTTATAAGTAGAATCATGAAGTATTTGTCTTTCTGTGACTGGCTTATTTCACTTATGCTATGTCCTCAAGGTTCACCACATTGCCCCATACTGCAGAATTTCCATCTTTTTGATGGCTAAATATTATATTCCATTGTATGTATATATCACATTTTCTCTATTCTTTCATCTGCCAATGAACATTTAGGTTATTTCCACATCTTGGTTATTGTGAATAGTGCTGCTATTCATTTTCCTATTAATTTTCCTTCTCTTGCTTCAACATAGTGAACATAGAAGTGCTAATACCTCTTTGAGATCGTGATGTCAACTCTTTTGAATAAATACCCAGAAGTGGGATAGTGGGATTGCTGGACTATTTAGTAATTCAACTTTTAACTTTTTTTTTTAAGAGACAGGGTATCACTCTGCTGCCCTCTTTGGAGTGCAGTGATGTCATCATAGCTCACTGCAGCCTTGAATTCCTGGGCTCCTCCTGCCTCAGCCTCCTCAGTAGCTGGGACTATAGACCCATGCCACCACACCCAGCTAATTTATAAAAAAAAATTTTGTAGAGACCAGATCTTGCCTTTTGCCCAGGCTGGTCTCAAACTCCTGCTCTCAAGCAGCCTTCCCACTTCAGCCCCACAAAGTGCTGGGATCACAGGCATAAGCCACCATGCCTAGCCCTCTTTTAAATTTTTTGAGACACCTTCATGCTGTTTTCCATAGCAGCGATACCATTTTGCATTCCCAACAACAGTGACTACGATTCCAATTTCTCTGCATCCTCCCCAACACTTGTCTTTTGTTTTGTTTTTGCTTTTGCTTTATGATAGCCATCCTGACAGGTGTAAGGTGATATTTCATTGTGGTTTTGATTTGCATTTCTCTGATAATGACATGGAACATTTTTTATACACCTGTTGGCCATGTGTATATCTTCTTTTGAGAAATGCTTATTCAAATCCTTAGCTTATTTTTGTTATCGTATTATTAGGGTTTTTGCTATTGAATTGTAAGAATTCTTGGATTTGCACTTCTGAAAGTGATTTATATTTGTGGTGGAAAATCCCCACGAGTGACATAAAAACAACCAATGCAGCCTGAAGATAAAATGTTAAAATACAATACCTGAATTAAGGGAATTTAACACTGAAAATTTCATTCTTTCTATTTATATTGTGGTTTTGCCTGGGAAAAAATAGATTTGTATATATTTAAAATTCCCGTTAATTTAGGATAATCCAGAGGTTGGCAATTTTTTTCTCTTTTTTTAAAAATTTTAATTTTAATTTTTTATTTTTTTGGAGGTCTTCCGGTAAGGACCAGAAAACCTGCTAGACAAATTCTAAAAGAGCTGTAACTCTGGCAATTTTTTTCTCTAAAGGGCCAGATAGTAAATATTTTTAGCTTTGTGGGCCATGCAGTCTCTGTCACAATTACTCAACTCTGCCCTTGTAATGCAAAACAACCATCGGTAATATATAAATAGAAGAGCATTTCTGTGTCCCAGTAATATTTTATTTACAAAAAGAGGAGGTGGGCAGGGTTTGGCCTACAGGCCATTGTTTCGTGACCCCTGCCATAGGCTGTGCTGTGACAAGGTTGCATTATCGTTGAGAGTGATAGGCCACAGGGAGAGGCATGGAAGCTTTCCATGGAAAGAACTGTATTTTGTTATTGTCATTAACAGCTTTTCTTGTAATATTCCCTCTTTGCCAAAAATTACAACTGTTTTTGTTCAATTTGGGAGCCCTGGTTTGTGACATCTCTTTTGGCTTTTCAGGAGTTTTTGTCTAATTTCCTCTGCTTCTTGCTTTTTTAAGGCAGTCTACAAACTTGATCTTGTCAATCAATTGCTAGATATGTGAGAACGTATTTGTTCTCACATATAGTATGGTTGTTTGAAAGAGCTCATATCCTCAGACATTTCATAAACTTAAAATTATGTACTTGTTTTTCTAGGTGAGCATACTTTCTGTGTATTGATTTCAGTTTGATAAGTACGTGTTGAATTGAATCGACCGAAATATCTGGTGGCCACACAGAGACATATCCTCAAAATAAGTGTGGTGGATGGTTTTTCTTTACATAAATACAAATGAGAATCATTCAAAAGAGGAGAAGCACTTTTAAAACTATCCTTCGGTCTTCTTAGTGGTAAACCACTTTTGGCCAAGTTGTTTTTTTGTTTGTTTGTCTTCCCCAGACCTACACCTTTCCTGAACCTTTGGCCAATTATAAGCTTGTTAGTATGATGTTTATAAAGCATCAACATGGTACCACTGTTTTAAATGTCATAGTTGGGAAGCAAAGGTGTTTGGAATAAGTCAAATTACATATCCATAGCACATCTCTTTTAATTAGCTTTCATCTCTAGAGAGTGAGTACAGAGCAATTTAGAAACCCATGCTTGTTATTGTAATTGAAAATTATATACAGAGAAAGAGGCAAAAAGAAATTGAAGGAAGGAAACAATTGTTATTTAAAGAATGCATATGAGATAAGTATCTTTCCTGCCACATATAATTTGACTTTTTAATGAAATTGCTTTTGAATTTGATATTGAGTACTTTTTTTCTCTTAGTGTCATTGAATATTTTTATAGGATGCAAAGTAGACCAAAGTTGAATTGTCAAGTGTCTATTCAAACACTTAGGACCATCTACCAAAAGTGTAGGTAGAGGGTAAAGTTGTTTCTGTGTCTTCTAGTAGTTTCTAGGGAAAACATAAAGCACATAAGCATGAGCAATCACATTTCCATTTCAGTGGAAAATGCACTGCAGTAGGAGTAGACAATTTGTGTTTTAATTTCTACTTCGGCCCTTCAGTAGTTGGGTTGAATGACTGTGTGACCTTGAATCTGTCACCAAGCCTCTCTTGGCTAGCTCTCTGTCTGTGTATCTATTCATCCATCTATTGGTGTCAAGTTGGGTAATATCTAGATCAGAATAGGTTATGTTATACTCTAATAAACAATGCCTCAAATTTCACTGGCTAAAACAACCTAAGTTTATTTCTTGTTCACTCCATGTACCAATCAGAGGTCTCCACTCTTCATAGTCTCACAGAAGCAGAGTTGATGAAGCAGAAGCTGTTTCCTACCTGTTGTGGGAAAAGATGGAGAACTGGAAGCATTTGATAAACATACTAATGACTACACAGATAATAATTTCTAAGACTCTTTTTACCTATAAAAGTCTATAAAATTTTGGGGGAAATCATAGTTTCTTTTAAGATTTTTACTTTAAAAAGTTAAGAATTTCCCTATGTGTTATGATTATGAATGATTTGATTTTCTTTTGTTTATTTTTAATTCTATATTAGTATTTGCTTTTTATTAAAAGCAAAAACAGCGTATTAATAGCAAAAGCTATTTTAAGTTAAGAATCTCTTTCAAATGTCCTTTGTTTATCTTACTATTTTTTTAAATTAATGAATGCATATAAATATCTCTAGTCTGTTCTATAATTCAGAATTTGGTGCCCGAGTTAATATTTCACATTCTGTATTATTGTGATTTTATAATAATATTTTCAGTTTTCCAGACTGAGACATATTATTTTTTAGTCTGTGTATAAATATAATTCTGACCCTTCACATTTTGTTCCTGGGATCTGGCCAGATGTATTCAGCATCCTAATGGAGTCCCTGCTGTGGGACTAATGGCATCCTCTCCTTACCATTGTACCAGATAGGATAGTCTTTCTGTATTGTCCCTAATACTGGTGATGTCCTACAATTTGGAAGAATTTTTTGGACTTAGCAGAATATTAGATGCATTTATCAGCAAAAACCATTAATTATTATTGTTTT
This sequence comes from Lepilemur ruficaudatus, assembly GCA_963574885.1. NCBI lineage: Eukaryota > Metazoa > Chordata > Mammalia > Primates > Lepilemuridae > Lepilemur > Lepilemur ruficaudatus. The sequence continues at coordinate 10,133 of CAUYRT010087638.1, read as the reverse complement.
TTTTTTCTTTTTGGCGGGGGAGTTATGAGAATTACTTTTCAATAATTCCTATTTGGCCATAACGCACCTTGCTTGTCATTTTTTTTTTTTTTTCCTGAACTCTCTCAGAGCCTTTCTTTGAAGTTGACTTTAGTATTTCATTGCCTGGAAAGGAGATTTTGTTGTGTATTTACTTTTCAGAATTATTGATAAAACCTTGAAACTTTAAGGCTTGTGCTTGGTTTCAGTTTCTTTCCAGAAGCTGGGAATTCACATGTGCCGGTGGTTTTTTTGTTGGGGAGAATGCATTTGTTACCAACAAACTTTTGTCTCTGGTCTGTTAGCCAGTTTCCAATTCAGGATGACTTGAAACATTCCTTCTGACCCTTGATCATTTTGTTTACCTTCTTTCTTCTCTTCCTCTATCCCTCACTCACTCCCTTACCTTGGTCTTCAAAAGTTCTTCCAAAGTGATGAGTGGTTTGTTTACCTCTAGATCGATTATATGTGTTATTTCTTACTTACCTGCAAATGAATCTGTTTGTGTCACAGAGATTTAGTTGGTTGCTGAGAAATTATTTTGGAAATACCATAACAGGATACTAGTTGCATGGATTTTATAAGCATAAAATATAGAAAGAAAAGGTTTTGAACAATCTGGTAATATTTTTATGATTGGGGCTTTGGTTATTTTTTCTCTAAATCTGAAGTTTTTGAGAATTGCAGCTAAATGAGTTGAATCTGAAAATTAAAAGAAAAGAACTTAATTTTTTTAGTTATTTAGAAAATAAACTTAGAGAGTTATAATTGTGTTTTAAATAATAATAGTCACATTTTAAGAGTGTTACAGAAATATTGATGTTTGTAAATATGCAAACTAATCACTTTATTCCTTTAAGAAAGGTGACAGTACATACAGGCTCACTGGGACAGTTCTGACTCATGCCTACTGTTACTATGTAATTATTAATAGTGCATTATTTCTCTGTAAAATGTGGCCTAGTTTGAACAATAAATTATATGAGTACTTTATTTAAAGGAGAGCAACCTTAAATGTAAATGAAGAAAAATATATAATATCCTAATTCAGGTTAAACTAACTAACAATTTCAAAATATTCAAATAACCATGATGATATACTAACACAAATAGATTAATAAAATATAAAGTTGATGCTTAATCATTTTCCTTTTACATCTAGATAAGCAAAAACACTAGACTCTTCTAGCAGTTAAATGATATAGTTTAAGAAAAAAATTATGCCTAAGGCAAATTAAAAGTCTAATTTTTACTTCCTCCAACACTTACAGTCTTAGTTTTTCTGTGTATAGCGTAACTTTCTTAGTGCATCATTGATAAAAAAAAACATGTAATAGGTTCATTGCACAGTAAATGACACCCTGAATTTTAAAATGGGTTGTTTATATATAAATTAGAAATGCAACCAGGAAACCCTTAGACCCACTTTACAAAATTCTGCTATTCCTCAGACTTAAAACAAAACCTACAATTAAAAAGAAACATGCAATTTTGTCCATTAGCCAGAATCAGATTATGCACTTTAAACCTGGAGATTTTATAGAACACACTAATAATATTTTACACTCATAAACCAGTTTGAAGCCTGAAACACAATTTCATTTATCTTTATATTCTAAGCCTTATAGCGTTGCAGAAAGCGTCCATCTGTTCAGCTGAGATTGCTTCAAATAGTGAGTGGTCAGAAAGACTTAGATGACAAAGGTCAAAGGAGCCTCTTGACCCTGTGCTACTTGCCAAAGCAATTGGAGCATCGGGGCTGATATATAGTTAGATACAGTTCGCTAAAGCAGGCTCCACTTTAATTGGTAATGATAGCAAGAATACACAGTAAAGTCGTTGCTGAAAGAAAACAAAAAGTATCCAATATAGTAATTTATTACCAGTCAGTGGGTTTCATGCACTAGGTTGTTTTACCCCTGCAGTGGTGAGAGAAAGCAAAAAGGTACTCTAACACTTAGCTGAAAGTGGATGCCCTGCTGATACCCAAGATGCGTAGTGGCCCCGTGATTGCCCGTGCCATTAGCTTGGTAATGTCTCTATTGTAAACTCAGCTCCCCGTGTTCTTCCTGTGCATCAGCTGCAGATTGAAGGCTTTCTCCTTTGTCTCCTATTTGCACTGCCAATCATGTGGCTTTCCACCCGACCTGAAGGAGGGAGACAGTTTTACTGCCAACAACTATCTTCAGCAACCTGGGGCTCAAACAATCTAAAAACAAATGGTCGGCACTTTCATTTATACCTTGTCGTTTAATTTACACGTTGTTGGGACATTTGTTCGGTCCTGTCGTTCCACCAGTGGTTTCCAAATTTTTCTATCTTTGTAAGATACATACTTGTAATAACTGGTCTATCCCTACCTGCTTATGGTTCCCTGTGAAATTAAATTGGTGTTATGAATTGAAATATATTTGGTGCAATGTGAGCATAGCCCTTTGCAGATCTTTTACATTTATTAATCAATTTTAAAAATTCCTTTTAAAAGTAGTTACTTGTTTCTGTCAATGAAGACAAAATTCCCATGGATACATATAAATGAGCTCTTTTGAATGTCTAGATCTTTTTTTACATAAAAATATCTTAAGACAAACTATGTAACACCAAGAAAAGATAGATTAAAGAAGAGACTTCCCTAATTGCGAGCACAGACATGGTAAAATAATTTCACATTTCCAACTTTATTATGGGAAGGTGCACATTGCATTTTGTGTTTGTGTTTGTGTGTGCTTTAAAATATGGATATTCTTATCTTCCTCAAATACTTGAATATACTTCAAGGATCATTTTACTCAATGACTGATAGATATACTCTGTTTTCCTCAAGTCGTAATAGATATTGTTCCTAAATAATTATAGTGGAGCACAATATTAACTTGGCATTTACAATTAAACACAAAACCTAAGCTTGATTTTGATTTTATAACTGACGGTTTCATTAGCATATAAAAAGTTTGTTGCTGTGTACATTTTCATGGATAAAGCAGTCTTTCACACATTTAGTTTGCATATGTAAAATTAAATGATATTGTGATTCTCCGTGGATATATATTTTCAATTAAAGCTTAGACACTTTGAGTTACATCATGGAAATGGTAAATTGTTGGAAAAGGTGTTATTTTCTTTCTATGCACACACACTGACACACACACACACACACACTCAGCGTTTAAATTAAGCAAATGATCTAGGATTATTCTGAGACTAGACCTAGATATCTGAGGCATAGAAAAGACCAGATTCAGTCTCTCCTCCACCAGCTGCTTTTATTGTGGGCAGATTCTCAGCTGTGTATTTGGTTACCCCAAAGAAAGTTTGATGAGGAGCATGTCCCAAGCCAGCTCCCATCTGTTTTAGAAACCATAATGCTTTGGGCTTCAGAGCAATTAGGGACTTTTGCTTTGTAGGCTAGAATGGAGCTTTCCCATCTTTTCAAGGACAGAGAGAGGAAGGCATTTCAAAAAGAAAGACAAAATCCCTCACAACAGTGTTTGTGCACAGTGTTTGTGCACTGTGAGGGATTGTTAGACTTCCTTAATAAAAGCCTTCTACCCAATACGCATTTAGGTATTATATTAATTAAGTAATTTATTAATTAATTTGCTGCTGGGATGGAAACTAGGCAGTCATTATGCCCCACATCATAAATCTTTATAAACCAAGGAATTCTTAAGTCAATATCTGTATCACTTCCCAGTTTTATATTTCAGACTAAATAATTCTAAATTAAAATTTGCATGAAAGCATTTTAGTATTGGATAAAATAGAAATATTGTATTTATCATTACATTTATTAAGAATTCTTTCACTTTTTTTCTTAACTTGTGTTTTCTATCTTAGAATCTTCAAAAGGGCAAAGCAGCAGGCAGAGGAGGAGCTTGTACATTAGGAACCTGTATCTTGTTAGGAAAATAACTAGTCTTAGGAAAGAGGGTAAAGAAAAAGTAAACCAATATGGGACTGGCCATCAGCTAATGGAGACATGTATGTTAAGGGAGGTAGCAGAGTTCCTAGAGTAAGTTGGATCCCAATGGTAAACAGCCCTCAGAGACGAGAAGGTAGATAGGGAAAATAGCATTTAAATTGTACTTTCCATGAAATTTTTATGTGGTTATGTGTATTAAATCAGTTAAAGTAGATGGCATGCCTTGATGTATTTGAGGGGGGAAAATATAAAAGCATTTTCTTTTCCTGGATGTCATGTCAGTAATATATAGAATAACTTGACTTTTCAGGTACGGTTTATGTTGTAATTTAAGATTTTCCCAAATACAATGCAGCAGTATTGGTTTTCATGTATCACTAATGGATCAAGGCTGAATTTTAGGAAGTGAGTGCTTGACAGTGCACAGAGGACCCTGACATTTATGGACGGTAAAGAAACCTCTCCTCACTCTTCAAACCACAGCCCTTGTGTTAGCCTCCATTATTATGATGCTGTTGATGTGCTCCTTTTTAGAACATAAAATAAAAACATTTGTGGGGATTTGTGTGTGCATGTATAAATTTATTTTTTACTTAGAAATGAAATAGTTTAAATGCTGTTTTATAAGTTGTTTTGTTAACTCAAAAATATTTGGCAGACATCCTTCTATATCAGTACCTACAGATCTAGTCTGGTTAGATTTTTAACCAATCTTCCAATAAATAATATTTTGGTTTTCTCTTTTGGAAAGTCTTTGATTGGGAAGCTATTTGGGACTATGTTTTAAAATGGAATCACTACTAGTTTATGCTATTAAGATAGTTATTTCATTTACCTAATATTACTGTATAAATCAACTTCAAATGACAGGGATTAAAGAGGAGTGGTTACTTACATAAATGAAACTAGGAAAACCATTCCAACTTGTCTAATATTAAGAAAACATATGAATCAAATGATTTTTAAAAAGCAACAATAATCGTACCAATTAAAATGACAATAGTCTATCATCCCTACTATTATTTAACTTTTTTCTGACCGTTTTAGCAAATGCCAAAAGATATTAAAAAATGGGAAAAATGAAACAAATTACCTTTATTCAAATGGACACTCTGCATAAAAATATTAACAGATCAGAAAACTTAATAAAACAAAACGTAATGTTAAGCATGGTAGTTGGCTAAAAGCAAAACTCATATGCAACAAATAACACCAATTAGAAAATATAATGAAATTAGAATTCCATTTGTAATGGCAATAAAAATAGAAAATAAATACGACTAGAGTTAATAAGAAATGTGCAAGACCCATACGAAACCATGTTTTAAAACTTACTACAATACATGAAAAATATCTTGATTTAATAAATGATGTAGTCCCAGAAGGAAAGTATACTACTTCAAAGATTTCCATATTTACAACTCTATTCATTTAATAATAGTAAATTTCAAAATCTTTTTAGTGTGTGTCTGGGAACTTGATGAGTTGCTTGTAAAATTCTTCTGAACAAATAAATGTATAAATTGAGCTAAGAAAACTTCGAAAATAGATAAATGATGTGCAAGAGGCTTCCTTCTCAGATGCCACATGTATTATCTGTGTACACACATGCACACATACATACACACAGTAAAGCAGTACCATTTGGAACTTGTTCAAGAACAAGTGAATAGGTAAATGGGGGAAAAAAAGAGGCCAGGAATGAGCAAGTATATAAATCATAACTTGCTCTTTGGAAAGATGGCACTTAAAATCATAGAGGAGACTTAGTAAGTGGCTTTTGTATAATTGAGTGTAATTTTTGTATAAAATATATAATTATATCCTTACTCTCTACCTTTCATAAAAATAAACTTCAGGTTAATAAGTTTTAAATAAAGGAAGACAGATTTAGTAGAAGGAAATATTTAATAATATTTTTAGTAATTAAGTTAGGAAGGCCTTAGAGTGGCAAAATTTCAAAAAGATACATGAAAAAATGACTTTGTTACTGCTTAAAAATGTTTAAAAATTATATTGTAAAAACCCCAAAAACCTGTAATGCAATTTAAAAGCTTAATGATAGACTTGAAAAATCTTTGCAATATATTCAATAGAGGATTAATATCTTTATATAAATATATATAAATATATAAAGGGACTCTTACAAGTTGATAAGGAAAAGATAAATAGTAAAATAGGAAATTGGGTAAAGATTAACATTTGAATCACAGAAAAATAGAAATAGTTATTAAGCGTTTCTCACTAAAAACCAGCAATGCAAAGTTCCTATTATCAGATTAGTAAATATTAAAAGAAGTATAAATTCTTTAATGGTATGACAAAAATAGTAATTTGTATAGACCCATATTTGTTGAAGTGTGTTTTGAAACAGGCTTGCTGGTATAGTCTAATAATTTAATGAACACTTTAAAGGTACATATCTTTTCACCCTGAAATTTTATTTCAAAGAATTTTAAAAAGAACCAGAAAAGTGTTCAATGATTTTAGGCACACGTATTTTCAGAGAAGAGATAGAAAACATTGGTTTCTATTTCTAATCTGTGAAGAAATGGCTTATGTAAGGAAAACTTCTGTCCTTTTCCAAATTACCCCAAATTCTATAACAATAAGATTTTGAGGCAACATAGTCCAACATCAGGGCAATGGCATCCAGCTATACTAGGACCCAGGAGTGGGGACATCCTAACTAAAGCTCTTGATGGACAGGAACCCACTGGTGAAGGCAATCTGTTATAGAACAGGTTGACTTTTGACTGACCCTGTAATTAGGTGCTTAAATGAGCTAGTGTTGTGAGACATTTATTTTTCACTTAGGCGACAGTTTCTTAAGTGAATTTCTCTGGTCACACAGAGGTTAGAGTCAGGCTTACTGAAATGTGCAGGACTGATGTCCAAAGGCTGAATCCCAAGTTACCATAAACAAAAGCATATCTAATAATAAGTGCTGGCTTTTATTTAAAAAAAAAAAAAGACCTAGAATAACATCTTCAACTATTAATATTGTGTTTCAGGATTAAATAGTTCCTAGGAGGAAAATATAATGAAATCAGTATGTTTGCCCTCCATGATTATATGATTAAAGTTTATCTGGCACTTTTAGGCCCAATGAAGTCTTCTATACAGATTTCATGTTTTAGGAATTCTTAGCAGAATGAATTCCTGCTAATATAATAAACAGAGGTTGGGGCATGCTCAGCTTTTAAGAGATTGGACTGGTTGAAGAATAATGACAATTGTGCATGTGATGGTGACAAATGGTAAAGTTTGGGAAAGAAATAAAATTGTTGTGGAAAGTCCAAGGAAGGCCAGATTACAACTGGTACGGGAGATTAGGAAAGGTTTATGGAGAGAGGTCTCTTGGAGGAAATGAGCTTTCTTAAGGAGTACAGTTTTTGTAGATGGGTCTTAGTGCATTCTTGGCGTGAGAAGAGACACAGAGGGAGAGAAATCAGAAAAGGCCATAAAGCCAAGACCAACTATTAATAGCAGAAGAACCAGGCAGCAGTGTCAAGCACAGACTGCAATTAGGAGAGGAGGTGGGGAAAGAATTCAAGTGAGATGAATGAGGCTGAAGACTGCATGCTTCAGGGACTGTGTCTGTTCTGCTCACCATTGAGACTTCCAGGTACAGCACATCACCCAGCACATAGTAGATACTTAGTGAACGTCTGATGGATACATGGATGAGTGGATGGTTAATAAATTGTAAAGGAGAGGGCATGGTGTGAGAGGCATTGAAGAAAAAGAGGACTGAAGTGAAGAGAGGGAAAAGATAATATCCAGATACAAGCCTGGCGGCCTGGAATATTGTTGCCATTACAAGAAATAGGGAGGCCAGGTGCAGTAGCTTATACCTATAATCCCAGCATTTTGGGAGGCTGAGGCAGGAGGATTGCTTGAGGCCAGGAGTTTGAGGCTGTAGTGAGCTATGATGGGGCCATTGCACTCCAGCCAAGGCGATAGTGCGAGACCCTGTCTCTAAAAATAAATAAATGAATAAACAAATTTTGCCAGGCATGGTGATTTACGCCCTTAATCCCAGCACTTTGGGAGGCTGAAGCAGCAGGATTGCTTGAGGCCAGGAGTTTGAGACCAGCCTGGGCAACATAGGGAGAACCCGTCTCTACAAAAAATAAAGTAGCCAGGTGAAGTTGTGTGCATTTGTAATCTCAGCTACTTAGGAGGCTGAGGCAGGAGGATTACTTAATCCCCAAAGTTTGAGGTTGCAATGAGCTATGATGATGTCACTTCACTCTAGCCCAGGCAACAAGGTAAGACCCTATCTAAAAAAAAAGAAGAAGAAAAGAAACAGGGATGTCAGGAGATGGAGTGGATTTTCTAGTAACCATGACTTAATCATGTCTTAGAGCACAAATATGTAATAATTCCTTCTGATATTTTAAAGTTAGAAAATCTTTCTGATGTTTCAGAACATTTTACTTTAATTTGATGAAAAGCCATTGTGTACCAAGAAAAGAATGTGATTAGGAGGAATAATAAGGTCCTGATTACAAACCTAGAAAGATATTTTATTTGTTAAAGTACCAATGACTAAATGTCACTTTTCCTGACTTCCAGGACCATGTTTCAACAAGCCTTTGACGTGTTGCGATGGAGTAGAACTCTGTCATTGTTCTTTCTGGCGTCATTTTTTTTTATTCCAGGGTAGCTGTTTTATGATTGGAAGAAATGAAAGCCCTGCTCTATTGGAAATTAGACCTGAGGATCATTTACTTTGCTAAGGCACTGGGGATGTTTGGCGGTGATGGAGCTACATTAGATAGTGCCCACTATGGTGTTGAGCTTTTGTCATCTCATCCTTAAAAAAAGGCTTTGTTTCATGTTTTTGCTAAGAGATTGGACACACATTTCTTGGGAATTATTGTTAGCTCTTTTGTTGTTGAAGTGGTGAGAGTAAAGTTTAAGCTTATGTTTGTTCACTTCCTTCCTTACAATTAAAAGGAAACAAACTGCTTTCATTAGTCAGCACTATTTTGTGCATTCATTTTGCTGGTTGTATAAGAGACGTCAAAATTTTTCACTCAATGAATTTTCTTGAACACTACAATTTGCGAAATATTGACTTTGGGAGTAGCCGCCTGCCTCCCCCTAAAAAAGGAATCAGACATGAATCCTGCCCTCAAGTAGCTCACACCAGTAGAGATAGTTCCTGGATTGAAGGAGCTTTACTCCTTGGGGAAAATTAAACTTTCATGCGTGAACTATTCTGTGACTCCCTAAGGCTAAAAATGTGATACAGAGAGTCACTGCTAGAAAGTTGAAAGGAGAGAGAGAGAATACGGGCTAGGGGGAAACCAGGATGAAGCACTTTAGGAGGCAGCATTTAGGACAGAGCCTGAGGAGGTGGAAGGACTGCTGCTGAGGTGACAGGCACAGGCAAAAGCACACGTGTGGAAATGTTAACTGTGGACGGGATCAGTCACAGAAATCTGACCAAATGAAGGAAAAGAGGTGCAAAGTGAGACAGGAAAAGGAAAAAAGGACTAGGCTGGAAGTCTGGGTTTTCCAACCCAATGAATTTGGACTTAATCCCACAGACATTTACTTGTAAATTTCCCAAAGGATGACAAGCTCAGTGAGTGGGACTTTTCAGGGAGCTGAGAGGCCTGCCAGATGTTGATAGTTCTCTGGGGACAAGGATTTTTGAGTTTGTCCAGTCATGATTTACCTCCTCCAGTGGCTGGTGGGCTACTGGTTTTCAAAGCTACTATGGAGCTAGAGAGGAGCGATTAGGATAAGGAAAATTGAAATGCCAGAAAGCTCACTGTTCTTACTGAGACACAGCCATTTTTCTGAGGAAAAAAAGATCCTTGGGTTATCACAAACGTTTGGTTATTTCTGGAGTTCTGACAATTTTTGGTTTTGGGAAGGAGCATAATTTCAGTGATCTTTACTCAACCAACCCAGAAGTTCTGTGCCTACTACATTTTTTATACAACTAGTATACTTTCCTTAATATTTCTAATAAATTTTTTTTATTTTTTCATTTTGTTTTTGTTTCTTTTCTTTCATAAATTCTTGTTCATTTTCATGAATGTCATTCCTTCAATTTCTCTTTGATGATCATAAAAGTACATTTTTTTTCCAGTCCATTCCATAGCATTGATTCCATCTGGAGTAAACATGTATTTCATTTTTTATTTTATTTTATTTTATTTTATTTTATTTT
>CAUYRT010087635.1:0-10747 GCA_963574885.1 Lepilemur ruficaudatus | reverse complement strand
CACTAGAGCAAACAGACAACCTACAGAATGGGAGGAAATATTTGCTCTCTACACCTCTCACAAAAGTCTGATAACAAGCATCTACCTAGAACTCAAAAGAATTAACAAGAAAAAAATCGAACAACCCCATCAATAAATGGGCAAAGGAGATGAACAGAAACTTCTCCAAAGAAGACAGAATAATGGCCAGCAAACACATAAAAAAAAGTTCATCATCTCTAATCATTAGAGAAATGCAAATCAAAACCACAATGAGATACCACCTAACCCCAGTGAGACTGGCCTCTATCAAAAAATCCCAAAACAACAAATGCTGGCGAGGATGTGGAGAGACAGGAATACTCTTACACTGCTGGTGGGACTGCAAATTTTTACAACCTCTGTGGAAAAGAATTTAGAAATTCCTCAAAGAGCTAAAAATAGAATTACCATTCCATCCAGCAATAGCATTATTAGGCATCTACCCAAAAGAGCATAAGACATTCTATGATAAAGACATCTGCACCCGAATTTCTTTTTTTTTTTTTTTTGAGACAGAGTCTCACTCTGTTGCCCAGGCTAGAGTGAGTGTCATGGCGTCAGCCTAGCTCACAGCAACCTCAAACTCCTGGGCTCAAGCAAACCTTCTGCCTCAGCCTCCCGAGTAGCTGGGACTACAAGCATGCACCACCATGCCCGGCTCATTTTTTCTGTATATATCTTTAGTTGGCCAATTAATTTCTTTCTATTTATAGTAGACACGGGGTCTCACTCTTGCTCAGGCTGGTTTCGAACTCCTGACCTTGAGCGATCCGCCTGCCTCGGCCTCCCAGAGTGCTAGGATTACAGGCATGAGCCACCGCGCCCGGCCTGCACCCGAATGTTTATGGCAGCACAATTCACTATTGCTAGGTCGTGGAAACAACCCAAGTACCCGTCAATTCATGAGTGGATTGTTAAAATCTGGTATATGTTTACAATGGAATATTACTCAATTTTAAGAAACGACAGTGAGCTAGCACCACTTATATTATCCTGGATTGAGCTTAAGCCCATTATTCGAAGTGAGGTGACACAAGACTGGAAGAATGGGCCCCACTTGTACTCGCCATCAAATTGGTACTGACTGATTAACACTATAGTGCTCAAATGGTGGTGGTGTTCACTAGGGATTCAGGGGGTGGGGAGGTTGACCCACGTCTGAGTGATGTGGTGGGCACTGTGGAGGGGAGGGGCATGCTTGAAATGTAGTCGGAAGGGAATTAGGGGTCTCAATAGCGGAAAGGAAATTGTCTAAAACTGATTTATGTGATTAACTGTACATCTTGGTAAATTCACTAATAATCATTTAATTGTACACTTAAAATGGAGATTCTTTTTTCTACTTTCCTTCTTGAGAGATATTAATAGTGCCCTCTCCAGTTTTCACGTATAAATATTGAAGGGGTGGGACTAGCTGACCTCTCCTTCCAGCAGGGATATTTTGGGATTTGGGGATATTGGGATTTGAGTCATGTTATTCACCTCTTCCTACTACTCCCCTCTCTTCCATGACCCTCCAATCTGAGGCAGTGTTACTATTGTTTTCTCAGTAGCTGGTGGGAGCTGAGAAAGAATACAGGGCTAGCCTCAGTTATTCTATCTTCCATGAATCCTCTGGCATTCCGTGCTGAATGGAGATGGTAGACACGCCTTCTGGTATATTTTGAAAGCTTCCAAAAATAGCCTCAAGGCCTCAGTCAAAGTGTAGGGCCAGGACACTGACTGAATGTTGGAACTCACAGTCTTTGCCAAGTTCCCACCCCAGGCTCCATCCCCTGACTGAATAAGCCAGTTTTCCCTCCTTCTTCCTTAACTGCCTCCTGGAGGGCCCCACCCAAGCCTGAAAAGTTCAAATTTAGTCCTAAGTCTCCATCTCTAACTCTTCTGGAGAGAGAGCCCAGGATGTAGCAGTTTATCCTCTCTAAAGGTCACTGTGGGCTCTGGGATGGGAAAGAAAATAAGACAAAAACAGGTAGAAGTTGAGACTGAGACACACGCCCACAGAGGTCAAGAAACAATGAAAGAGACACTGAGGTATGAGGAAAAGACAGAAAGCAGGACAGAGGGCAGAGAGAAAAACAGAAAGGATAAGACGGAAAGAGAAACAGAGCCTAAGTGACTGGGGCAAAGAAGGAGAAAGACTCAGAGATAGAAAGAAATATAGAGGACAAGAAAAATTCAGAGAGAAAGAGGGGAATAGATATACAGAGTGAAAAATAGGCAGAAGAAAAAGGAGAGTGGGAGCCAGAAAGAGTCAGAGAAGAGAAAGGTAGCCTCAGTTCCTTGTCCCATCTTAAACTCCTGCATCAAGCCAGCGGTCTGTGGCTAGAGGCCTGGGCTGAGCCCTGGGGGTGGTACCTATGGAGTCCAATGCCCCAGGGGTGCTGAAAGGGTCCCCAGAGGCCACGACAGAGGACTCAAGGTAAAAAGGCAGTGAGCCCAAGCAGCCCTCATATTTGCATGGTGCTATCATCAGGCACTCATACCTGGCATATACCACAGATGTGTAGATAGTCACCCTCAAAGCAAGTGCACAAAACCCCAGCCCCCCAAATAAAATATGTTCCTACTTGATATTTAAAAACACTTTAAATTAGTCATAACCAGAAAGATCAAAACATTCATGAACTTCTTTACACTGATTTCAATGGTTTACTATTGTTTTTATTTTGAATTACATATGGGCAGGGGCATCACAATCTGTTCATTATCTAGGGCCTCTAAAGTCTTCATCTTGCCCTGCCACCACGGCTCCCAGATGGCAGTGTAGGGTGATGAATAGGACACGCTCCCCTCATGGACCTGTTTCAATGTCTCTCTGACTATTTCTTCTCAGTCACCTTTTCCAGGACAAGGAATCTTGGGCCCCTGGACAGAAGTAGAAACTGTTCAGCAAAAAAACTCTCCTTTGGGAGGTGGTGGTTCCCATCGGGAGAAGCGGGGACGTGAGTGAAACAGATTGGTCAAGAACATGAGAGAGGGATGTGTGTTCTGAGGGTAAGGCTTTGGAGCATGTAGGTTTAAGGCCCAACTCTAGCCTTGAATAACTGTGTAACCTTAGGCACATGACTTCATCCTTCTGAAATTTAGTCTCCTTCCTAATAAAACAGGACTAATACCTATCATTTTAGAATTCTCATGAAGTTTCCATGAGAGTGAGATATTGGAAACTACAAGTGTGAGAAGAGCTTCTTCCTGTTATTGCAAATACCTTTAGAGAATATTATACCCCTAAAGCTAACATACCACCTTATGGAGATGAGGCAACTAAGCCTCAGAGGAGGAAGAGACTGGCCCAAGGCAACACAGCCAGTCAGTGGCAGACCATGCCTGCAATGTAGGTCTCCTGTTCAGTCTAAGGCTTTCTGGATTTCACTAGAACAAGAACAGAAGGAGAGAGAGCAAGAAAGCCTATGGGAGGCCTGGGGAAATACAGGGCAAACTGGAGCAGGGAGTTAAAGAATGAAAATCTGAGTTTATTGTCTTAATAAGGACTGAGATGTGGGCTGGGTGTGGTAGCTCACACCTGTAATCCTAGCACTCGGGAGCAGGAGGCCGAGGTGGGAGGATAGCTTGAGCTCAGGAGTTCGAGACCAACCTGAGCAAGAGCGAGACCCCGTCTCTACTAAAAATAGAAAGAAATTAGCCAAACAACTAAAAATATATAGAAAAAACTAGCCAGGCATGGTGGCACATGCCTGTAGTCCCAGCTACTCGGGAGGCTGAGGCAGGAGGATCGCTTGAGCCCAGGAGTTTGAGGTTTCTGTGAGATAGGCTGACGCCACAGCACTCTAGCCCTGGCAACAGAGTAAGACTCTGTCTCAAAAAAAAAAAAACTGAGATGTGAATAATTGTTTATGGCCATGTTTGGGCTTTGTTTGGTGACGGGTTAGAAAGGAATTGTAAATATGTCTAATACGTAAAGAGTTTTTTGTAACAGAATCCCTTGAAAAGGGAGCATGGGCAGCCTATCAGGGGCTCAGGGAAGAGTTAGCTCCTTGCCAGCAGGCATCTGGTGTTTAAGCTCTGGAAGATGAGGGGTGCCAAATAAAGTCTCCATCATGGCCAAATGTCATTCTTGGGAATTCTATGGGGCCCCACTCACTTAAAAACTTGCACATGAATTTTCATAAAAGTTTTATTTAGAATAGTCCCAAACTAGAAACTACCCAAATATCCTTTAGTAGGTGAATGGTTAAACAAGTGGTAGTGCATCAAGAACATGGAGTACCGCTCAGCAATAAAAAGGAATGAGCTATTCATACACACAACAACTTGAATAGACCTTGAAAGAATCATACTGAGTGAAAAAGGAGTCAATCCCAAAAGTTACGTACTATAAGACTTTGTTTATATAACAGTTTTGAAATGACAAAATTATATATATAAAAAACAGAAAAGCCATTGTCAGGGGTTAAGGAACAGGCAGGGGCAGATGGGAAGTGGGTGTGACTATAATAGGACAGTGTAAGGGAGGGATCCTTGTGGTGATGGAAATGTTCTATATCTTGACATCATCAATGTCAATATTCTGCTTGTGCTATTGTACTATAGTTGGACATGATATTATGATTTCAGGTAACTGGGGAAAAATTGCAGAGGATCTCAGGATCTCCGCAGTGTTTCTTACAATTGCATGTAAATCTACCATTATTTTCAACTTTTTTCAAAAAGGGATGAAGTACTGATACATGCTATGACACAGATGAACCATGCAAAAATCACACCAAGTAACAAACACCACATAATGTATGAATCCATCTTATGAGATATTCAGAAAAGACAAATCTATACAGGCAGAAAGTAGACTAGTGGTTGCCTAGTGCTGGGGTAGGGGAAGTGATGGAAATGGAAGTGACTGGTAAAAGATACAGGGTGTCTCTTTAGGGTGACGAAAATGTTCTAAATTTATACAGCGGTGATGGTTGCACAACTCTGTGAGTATCCTAAAAACCACTAAATTATACATTTTAAAAGGGTGAATTTGATAGTATATCAATTAAATCTCAATAAAGCTGTTATTTAAAAATGATAGATCATGTAGCAACATGGCACAGTAGGCATCTCCAAGCTCTCATCTTTCCACAAGCCCACCAAAAAACAAGCAGAAACCGTCAGAACCAACATTTTCAGAAATCTGGAAAGCAGTCAAATGTTTATAGCAACCAAGTAAATCAAGAAAAAAGGCAACTTAAAATGTATTTACTTGCCTTTGTCTCACCCTATCCTGGCTACAGTGGTAGTCTTAAAGTAGTGGCAACCCACGTTCCTAGTGTGGGACCCTGGTCCCTAATTCCAGAGAGAGCATAGGAGACATTATCCAAAAATTATGGTGTAGGTCTGTTCTAACCTCTTTGGGGCTACCTGAAGGACTGACATTATTTGTGTTTGTTTTGCCTAACTCAGAACTCAGGCCACACTAAGCATTCACCTCAGTCTCAGTGCAAGCCTGGCTACATGTTAGATTTGCCCAGCACAGAGCCAATCTACAAAAACTGGGAAAGGTGTTTGGTTTTTGTTTTGAGGGATTTTCTTTTGTGGAGGAGGGAATTTTCTATTGTTGTTGTTTATTGTTTTTTTTTTTTACTTTTAGCTCCTGGCATTCAAGGAAATCTCTGTCGAAATGCTAGCTGAACATTAGCTAAACCCAGAAACTTCATGACCATACATGACAAGGAATACAATTTTTGTAAAAATAATATAGAAAAGTCACTAAACATACAGAAAACCACAGCTGTCAGCAACCAACAAAACAGCAAACCCTGGGGAAGGGGAAGAATTTGGTTTCCAGAGTTACCATATTATAATATTCAAGTGTACAGTTTTCACCAAAGAAAAAAAAATCACAAGGCAAACAAAGAAATGGGAGAGTATGGCTCAAAGGAACAAAATAAATGGATGGAAATCATTCCTGAGGAAGTCCAGCTATTGGACTTACTAGACAAAGACTTTAAAATAATTATACTAATACGTTCAAAGAGCTAAAGGAAAAAATAGACAAATAACTAAAAATATCAAAAAAGAATATATATTTTAAAATTTTAACATCAATAAAGAGATAACAATTATTTAAAAGGGATAAAAAAGAATACAAAAAACAAATAGCAAAAAGGTAGAAGTATTACCTCTGTAAAGACCCTATTAAAAAGGAAGAAGTAAGTTCTTCCATATCAGTAATTACTTTAAATGTAAATTGATTAAATTATCCAATCAAAAGGAAAGATTGTCAGAATGGTTAAAAAACATGATCCAGCTACATGTTGTCTACAAGAGACTCACTTTATATCCAAAGACACAAATAGGTTGAATGTGAAAGGATGGAAAAACATATTCCATGCAAATAGTAAACTAAAAGATAGCTGGGTGGCAATACAAATATCTGAAATAATACACTTTAAGTCAAAACCTGTTATAAGAAACAACGAATGGAAATGACATATTGCTAAAAGGGTTGGTTCATCAGGAATATATAATCATTATAAACATATATGCAACAAAGAGTTGAGACCCCAAAATATAAAATGAACATTAACAGAATTGAAAGGAGAAATATACAGTTCTAAAACAATAATAGAAGACTCAATACCCTACTTTCAAAATGGATAGAACATCTAAACAGAAGATAAATAAGGAAACAGAGGATTTGACCAGCAGTATACACCTGATAGATCCAACAGACATATATAGAGCACTCCACTCAACAACAAAATGCACATTATTCTTAAGTGCACATGGAACATTGTCCAGAATAGACCATATGTAAGGCCATAAAACAAGTCCCAGTAAATTTTAGAAATATTGAAATCATACCAAGTATCTTATTCAACCACAATGGAATAAAGCTAGAAATCAATAACTAAAGGAAAACTGAAAATTTTTCAAGTTTGTGGAAATTAAACAACATAAACAACAAATGGGTCAAAGAAGAAATGATGAGGGAAATTAGAATATACTTAAAGATAAATTAAAATGAAAATACAACATATCAAGATGTATGCAATGAATTCCAGGGGGAAATATCCTAAATGTCTACATTATAAAAGAAGACAAATCTCAAGTCAATAAACTAATTTTACCCATTGAGGAATTAAAAAAAAAGAAGAGCACACTAAACCCAAAGCTAGCAGAAGGAAGGAAATAATAAAGATTAGGGCAGAGATAAATAAAATAGAGAATAGAAGAACAATAAAATCAATGAAACCCAAAGATGGTTCATTAAAAACAATCAATAAAATTTACAAACATTTAGCTAGAATGACCAAGAAAAAAAAGAGGGAATACACATGTAAGTAAGTAAAATCAGAAATGAAAGTGGAGATATTCCTACCAATCTTGCAAAAATAAAAGAAGAATTGCAAGAGAATACAATGAAAAATTGTACACCAACTAATTATATGAAATGGACAAATTTCTAGTAACAAGAAAATTACCTAACGTGACTAAAATAAATAAATAAAAAAGCTTAGCATACCTATAACAAGTAAAGCGATTGAATGAGTGGTCTAAAACCTCCCAACAAAGAAAAATCCAGAACCAGATGGCTTCACTGACAAGTTCTACCAAACATTTAAAGAATAATTAATGTCAATTCTTTTCAAACTCTTCCAAAAAATATAAGAGGGGAAAACATTTCCTAACTCATTCTATGAGGCCAGCATTACCCTGATACTAAAGCCAGATGAAGACATTCACAATCATGATCAAGTGGGGTTTATCTCATGAATTCAAGGATCATTTAACATAAGAAGAATCAATCAATGTAATACATTGCATTAATAGAACAAAGGAGAAAAACATGGTTATCTCAGTTGAGACAGAAAAGGCATTTGACAGAATCTACACCATTTCATGATAAAAAACGAAGAAAACTAGGAAGAGAAGGGAAGTTTCTCAACATGACACAGGACATTTGTGAAAAACTCACATCTAACATCACACTCAATTGTGAAGAACTGAAAGCTTTTCCTCTTAAGATCAAGAACAGGACAAAGATGCCTGCCTTTATCACTGCTATTCAACATTGTACTAGAAGTTCTAACTAGAGCCACAAGACAAGAAAAAGAAACAAAAAACATCAAAATTGGAAAGAAGTAAAACTACCTTCATTTACAGATGACATGATCCCATATATAGAAAATCCCAACGAATCCACAAAAATGCTTAGAGCTAAACAACAAATTCAGCCAAATTGCAGGGTACAATGTCAATGCACAAAATCATCTGTATTTCTATTCACTAGCAATGAATACTCCAAAAAGGATATTAAGAAAGCAATTCCATTTAAAATAGCATCTAAAAGAATAAAATACCTAAGAATAAATTTAACCAAGGAGGTGAAAAACTTGTACTAGAAACTAGAAAACCTTGCAGAAAAATTTAAGAAAACCTAAATAAATGGAAAGCAGCTCTTTTTAATTGACATGAAGACTTGAAGACTTTTAAAAATGCCAATACTAGCTGAAATGATCTACAGATTCAGTTCAATCCCTATCAAATTGCAACAGCCTTTTCTTGCACAAATGGAAAGGTCAATTCTTAAATTTATAAGGAATTACAAGCCAAAGCAATCTTTAAGAAGATGTAGAAAGTTGGAGGACACTTTTCTCAATTTCAAAACTTACCATAAAGGTACAGTAATCAATAGAGTGTGTGGTACTGGCATACGTGTGGGCATATATATAGACCAGTGAAATAAAATTGAGAAGTCCAGAAATGAATGCAAATATCTGTGGCTAATTAATTTTTAACAAGGTTGCTAAGACTATTTAATAGGGAATGAATAGTCTTTTCAAAGATTCAGGCCAGGCGCAGTGGCTCACGCCTGTAATCCTAGCACTCTGGGAGGCCAAGGCAGGAGGATCGTTTGAGCTCAGGAGTTTGAGACCAGGCTGAGCAAGAGCAAGACCCTGACTCTACTATTAAAAAAAAAAAAAGGAAAGAAATTAGCTGGATAACTGAAAATATATAGAAAAAATTAGCCGGGCATGGTGGCGCATGCCTGTAGTTCCAGCTACTCGGGAGACTGAGGCAGAAGGATCTGAGCCCCGGAGTTTGAGGTTGCTGTGAGCTAGGCTGACCCCACGGCACTCTAGCCCGGGCAACAAAGTGAGACTCTGTCTCAAAGAAAACAACAACAACAACAACAACAAAAATAGATGGTGCTAGGACAGTGGGATTTCTACATGCAAAAGAATGAAGTTGGACCCTTATCTGATACCATATACAAACATCAAGTCAAAATGTATCAAAAACCTAAATATAAGAGCTAAAACTGTAAAACTCTGAGAAGAAAACATAAGCGTAAATTTTCATGGACTTGGATTTGGCAATGCATTCTTAGTTATGACACCAAAAGGAATAAAAAAAATAAGTAAATTGGACTTCATCAAAATTTAAAACATTTATACACCAAAGGATGTTATCAAGAACCTGAAAAGACAGCCTACATAATGGGAGAAAATATCTACAAATCATATATGTGATATTTATATGTGATATATATCTGGTTTAATATCCAGAATATATAAAGAATTTCTATAGCTCAACAACAAAAAGATGAACAACCCTAACCCAATTCCCACAGCTCCTTCCCTTGCCTGTCTCCCCTACGCTGTGGCATTTGGAATCACTTAGTAGAGGTGACTATCAGAGCTCTGCCATGCATCTCAGGGAAGGTCAGTGTGGTAGAGCTATGCCCCCCTTCTACCTGCCCATGCACTGTGCCCCTTTTTCAGTGTTAGAGACTTCTCCTTATATCTGCCTTTATGGTGGGATAGGTTGAACCTCAAAACCATCTCCTCTGCCTCCTGTCTTCCAGACATTCAACCCAGGGTAGGGAGGAATTGGAGGTGAGAGCAGGAAATGGTCTGGCATTGCAAGGACCTCCTGGAGGCAGGACCTTCCCCAGGAAACCAGACTTAAGATTGACAATGGGTACTTGTTCTATAGCCACCACCATTGCCCTCCTCCTTCCTGGGGTTAACCATCAGTGCCCTATTCCATGATCCCTTGAATACAAGGGTGCCAGGGTCTTTCTTCACTGCCAATGTGCCTTTGGGTGACCCCCTCACAGACGGTGTGTCTCTATTTTCATCATCTGCCAAAAAGAAGCCAGTTATCAGGTCTACACTATCACCATAAGGGATGGAGAGGGCAAAGGGGTGGTATCAGGCCTGGTGTAGGCTGGAGCTTTCTGTGTGCCTGCATTTTCTCAACATCTCCCTCTGGGTCAGGGGCCGTACAGGGGTTCCTCTGTATTATTTTAAGCCCAGAACTGATGTGTCAAATGCAGTGTGCTGTAGTGTGATGAGTAAGCTGGCAGGCTTTGTGGTCAAACTACCGCATTTGACTCCTTTCTAGTTGTATGGCTTAAGGCAAGCTGCTAAATCTCTCTCTCTCTCTCTCTTTTTTTTAACTTCAGCATATTATAGGGGTACAAATGTTTAGGTTACGTATGTTGCCCTTGCCCCCCTGCACCCTCAAGTCAGAGCTTCAAGCGTGTCCATCCCCCAGATGGTGCGCATGGCACTCATTAGGTGTGTATATACCCATCCCCTCCTCCCCCTCCCGTCTGCCCAATAAAAGTTGTTCCTGTGTGTCCACTTAGGTGTTGATCAGCTAATACCAATTGGCTGGTGAGTACATGTGGTGCCTGTCCATCCATTCTTGGGATACTTCACTTAGTAGAATGGGTTTCAGCTCCATCCAGGAAAATACAAGAGGTGCT
>CAUYRT010087634.1:0-25791 GCA_963574885.1 Lepilemur ruficaudatus | reverse complement strand
AAAAGACATTCTATAAAAAAGACATCTGCACTAGAATGTTTATGGCAGCACAATTCACAATTGCAAAGATGTGGAAACAACCCAAGTGCCCATCAATACGTAAGTGGATTAATAAAATGTGGTATATGTATACCATGGAGTTCTACTCAGCCACAAAAAACGATAGTGATCTAGCACCTCTTGTATTATCCTGGATAGAGCTGGAGCCGATTCTACTAAGTGAAGCATCACAAGAATGGGCAAACAAGCACCACATGTACTCACCATGAAATTGGTATTAACTGATCAACAGTTAATTGCATATATAGTAATAATATTCATTGGATGTCGGGTAGATGGGCAGGGGGAAGGAGAGGATGGGTATATTCACACCTAATGGGTGTGGTGCACACAAAAAATAACTTAAAAAATAACTTATCGCTTAGATCGAACCAAGAAGAGTTAAGGAAAAATGCTTTGATAAAGAGAAAAAAAAATTTATAAATGAGATATAATTTGCAGCCAATTTTTGGTTATTTCTCAAATTCAAAGACAAGAAAAACTGAGTCTTGCTCAGTATTAACTCCTTATGAGGGTGTTTTTGTTAAGAATTCATGAATTACAGTGGTTGGATAATCCCTTGAGCTATAAAGGAGGTGAGGTAGCATTGATGACAGAGAAAATCAACCAGAGAAAATATCTGACTTTTTCAACATCCCATTCACATTAATTCCCCCTTCTCCAAATACAATTTCTTTGGTATTATCTTCCTTATATTTCTTTATATTTTCTATCCTATTTTAAAAATGGATTTTTATTGGAGGGAGGCTGCAGACAAATGTAATTTGCCCAAGGTCACTTAGCTAGTAAACAAAAGACCCAAGGCTAGAACCTATATCTCCCAAGTTTTCCTTTTACCTACAGAGAGAGTTAATTGAATTTTTATTGACTATTATATCATTTCTGTAAAGGTCATTGGGTAACATATGTGTATTATGTTGTAGTTTTTTTCACTTTGCTGAGATACAAACATCCTTCGAGCCAAAAAATTTAGTTTACACAAAAAATTATCATGGATAGTTTTTCAGCATTTGAAAGTTTTTCACTGGCATTTCTATTGATCATTGAACAAGAACCTAGAGAGATAAACTCATAGTCTGCTTAAGTCAGCTCTTCAAAAGACTTTCACTTAGGAACATATGTCTATATCTTAAAAATGATTAGATAATTGTTAAATTACAATTTGAGGAAGAGTTAGCATTTTGAATCAAAGTGTATGTAATGAGAGAGTTTGAAGTGAAAGAAAATTGCTCCCAAATAGAATAGTATTTTGTACCAAAGAAAAACTGGTCCAGACATTTGTGTGTATTTACCAGTTTCAATCATTACACTTTGGGCTCCTTTTCAGTTATGGCTAGACTTTCTTAACCTGTTAAATGCTTAAGCATTACTGCCCAGAGTTTTTGTGGAGTTTTTCTGCTAACAATAGAGATATATTGTCCAGATGGAGCTCCCTGAGAAGGTATGAAGCTTGGTCAATAGTATAAGAACAAGATACAGCTAGTCTTTTTTCCTTTTCCCTTCTACTCTCCTCACTACTGGGCTGAGAGTGATTTTGGTCTATGAAGAGATGCACTTGCCAAGGGCCTTCAACAAGGAAAGAAAGGGCCTTCAGGCACTATGGCCCAGGAGAGAGAAGTGTAATTCCAGCTCACCCACCGTTCTCAGAGCTTAGGTTGCAGTAAAGAAAGCCTATAGGGTGCTCATAGGAACACTGCCTCATTTTCTCATAGGCCTATCCATCTTTGATACCTTTATTTAGTCATAAAATATGTATAATACTAGAAGAAAAAGCTATGGTGCTTACAACTTATTCTGAAAATATTGAAATTACTATTAGAAGGCCTAAAAAGTGAGATGCGTCTAGGAAAAGCCATACAAATCATGTAAGGTCTAAGGTTTTTCACTGTATCAATATGAAAACACTTCTATGGAATTTAATCCTACTAAGGTAGTTGTCATGGAATTCATTAAAAACTCTCAGAGGCAAAATATTGGAGATTGTTGTTTCATGTATCCATTCATCACGTGTATACTGATGAAATGTTTGACATTTGTCATGCAGTGGACACCTATGGAAGCCAGTTAAGTATTCTGGTAAATCTACACTCCTGGAAGGGCAAGGGGTTTAATGCTCTGGTCAGCTCTTGTCCATAGCAGGTGGGCCAGTGAATGAGGACTCTTCTCCTCTGGGCCTCAGGCAAGCCATTCTGAGGTGAATCTTGTACAAGTCCTCAGGTGGGACCCTGTACAGTGCAGCCACCCTTACTAAAATGGATAACTCCCCACAGGGAACCACCTCTATGCCAGCTGTTGCCTCTGGATGTGTGTTTGGAGGAAACTGAAGCTAAGACTCAGCATTTGCCTCTGTTAAGAAAAACTGGATGAGGAAAAAGGCATAAATGAAACACAAGTGCTATCAAAGGACACCGGCCGACACAAAGCAGCAATAGCCCATCCCAAACACATCAATGTACACTCTCAGCCTCTCCTGACACATCCATCCATGAACAATCAAAGTATTCCCTTGATAAGCTATTCAAGAGCACAATGCCCTGACTTGTGTCAACCTGAATCCCACAGATCAATGTTCTTTAGGCTGACCTTGTCTGCCCTTGGCCAAAAGGAGGGGCTGAGAAAGTGAAAAACAACCCAGCTGGCAGCTAGGTCATGATGTTCCTGACTAAAGATAAATAGCAACATGGGAAATAAATAATATCCAGAGAAAGCCACTCCATGAGCATGTTTGCAATTAGACAGAGACGAGGACACTTCTCAGCCATGAAAATGATGAAACAGTCCACCTCAATCCACTTTGACTAACAGGATTTACTGTTGATCCTTTGCCACTGAATGCCATTTCTAGCCCCTTCTTAATCTTCCCAAATCTCAAATAAAAATTAAAATACCCAACTACTGTATTGTTCCTGCTTATTCACAACTTATAATTCAGAACTTGTTTCTACATCCATAAACCCCCCCTTAGAATCCCTTAACACCAGCCCAAAATCAGTAATAAGACACTCACTCCATTCCCTATTAGTAAAATGCCCCCTGCCTTCCCTGGAGTGAGTTCTGACTTGCTGTATCAAGCTAAATGAAGCTATAAGATTTTTTTTTTTTTGATGTGTATCTGTGGTGGGGGTTGAACACGTAAATTCCTGATAGTCTTTTTTTTTTTTTTTTTTTTGAGACAGAGTCTCACTCTGTTGCCTGGGCTAGAGTGAGTGCCATGGCATCAGCCTAGCTCACAGCAACCTCAAACTCCTGGGCTCAAGCAATCCTTCTGCCTCGGCCTCCCAAGTAGCTGGGACTACAGGCATGTGCCACCATGCCCGGCTAATATTTTCTATATATTTTTAGTTGGCCAATTAATTTCTTTCTATTTATAGTAGAGACGAGGTCTCGCTCTTACTCAGGCTGGTCTTGAACTCCTGACCTTGAGCGATCCGCCCGCCTCGGCCTCCCAGAGTGCTAGGATAACAGGCGTGAGCCACTGCGCCGGCCCTGATAGTCTTTTGTTAACAGACATTGACTCTCTTTTCTGTTAACAACAGATAATGAACTTTCTCAAGGAAAAGAAAATAAACCTTGCCATTTTCAAATGTCTTTGTTTCTCCTTGGGTCCATCCTCTATCCTCCTTGTCCTACATAAATCTTATCTTTACCTTTGTTTAATGGAATTGATCTACTATTGGTTTCTCTTGTTTACACGTAAAATAGTGTGCTAATAACTAACTGTATGTCTCTGAGTCAGTCTCTTACACTGTGGTAGACTTTTACTGAAGATGTAGCAGGAACAACAAAGGGTCTACATTGTAGCTCCATAAATTTGCTACTTTAAATACAATATCATACGTCTCTTTTTTTAAAAGGTCCTTCAATACCTTCCAATATTTCTTTCAACTTGAACTTCAGCTTCCCAAGTTGCATGATCCTCTTTCTTCTTCCCTACTCTACAGGCCACTAGAAAATAAAACAAAACCCCAAAGTACAAAATAACAACCCCTCCAAAAATAGTACGATGAGTTAAGACATTATTAAAATATGGGTGTTTCCACAGACATTTCCCCATTAAATAGAATAGGAGCCCCTTCTCCTACTTCTTGGGGTGGGTGTTTGTGTACATGTGCATGAAAGAGAGGGAGAGAGGAAGAGAGAGAAAGAAAGGGAGAGATAAGGAGAGAGTGGAAGAGGGGGAGGGGGAGAAAGAGGGGAGAGAAACACTGAAAGACTAAAGACTCAAGAGACTCAAGATCTTCTATATTTTACTTGAATTTGTAAAATTAGTGAAGCATAAGAAAAGAGAATCTATCTGAATTTGAATTCAGAGACATTCTCTTTAAAGTAGCAGAGAGAACTTGTCACTGAAACTGTAAGAAAGGAAATGTAAGCCCAATACCATAGTTGGCTCTGCAATAAAATATATTGATGGTGCCACAATAAGGTGCATGCTATTTGTATATTTTCTGAATCTTTGACAAAATACAAAATACCTAATTATAGTTAGATAACAAAGAAGAAATGTAATTTAACATAAAATTAAAAGTAGAGTTTACAGAATTGGGGTGAAGAAAGTCAGTAGGAAAAGTCAAAAAACAGGGAGGGCCATTAAAATCTTCATTTTACCATGTGAAGGGTTAAGAGATACTGTTGACACTTTAGAGAGGAAAAAATAAAGATGTACGGATTGCGTTTAAAATAAAAAGTAGTTAACAGAAGAAAAAAAATGTGAATGTATATGAGTTAATTTTTCATCTCTCATAAGACTATGGATGATGAAATATGAGAAAATCAAGAATTAGAGATATAAACGTGCTATTACAGAATTGTAAAGGTAAGCATTAGAAAAATAGAATGACAAAGTATCTGCCTCTGAGGAGTGGGAAATGATAAGGGAATACAATATGTTTAAATAAAAGAACTTATGAAAAATACTCTAATCATGTGCAGATAATAATTTGATTAAAATTAAAAACATTGCTTCAAAATGATTTTGCATTCATTAATATGCACTATATACACTTTGAAAATTCCAATAAGAAAAAAATGAGAGAATTAATATTATGTATAAATCTACATCCCAGTGATAAAAAACTATATTTTCATATATATGCATATATAAATGGGATCATACTATAGCATTATATGTATATATACCATGTATTATAATGTTTTACTTTTTTATTTACGTATTTGGAATACCTTTAGTATCAAAGGACTTACTTCTAAAATTTTATTTTAAATTTTTCTTCTTTAGAAATATATCATATTTAACAGTCCCCTACTGATAGACATTTGCGTTGCTTCCATTTTTCACTACAAGAACAATTAATAAATAGATGCACAACTCAATTTTTGCACATTGACTTAAATATTTCTCTAAATAATTCCCTAGAGATGCAATTGCTTGGTCAAGTTTATGCACGCTGTTTCTGATGAATGTAGAAAAACTGTTCTCATAAAACATACCAAGTCAATCTCCTGTTCACAATTATGCCAGGTTAAAAGATAAATTATTCTTTTTTTCATTTATTTAGTTATAAATGAAGTGGAACATTTTTTCATATGCCTTTGGATTTTGTACCTATTTTTCCTCCATATATGTTTAAAATTAGGCAGTATATTTATCATTTACCTTTCTTAATTGATTTGTAAGATTTAACTTCAGTTTATTTCTTTAACGTACAGATTTTTCAAAATATCTATGTGGGTTTACCATTTTAATGTTTTTTTTTTTAATATTTTGTCACTTCTACAAAGGTCTTTACCATCACCTCATTGCAGAAATAGTTATTGTTCCTCCTGTCCTATGGGCTTAACCTTATTTATATTTGAATATTTTATCAAGATGAAATTTAATTCACTGCATTACGTGAAACAGGGTTTTGACTTTTTTATGTAATTACCAAAACCACTTCTTTCATAATCCATTTTTACCCACTGATTTGAAATTCTACTTTTATTATATATACTTGAGTATATTTGGAAACTTTCTGTTTTGTTTCATTTATCTGTATAATCTTTTGGTAGTTTTATTATACATTTTAATATATACATTAGCAAATGAATTTTCATTTACATTTTTTAACATTTTCTCATTAAGCCTCACCTATATTGCTGCCAGATAAACTTAGAGCAATTTCGTCACATCCAATGTCTTCCCATCCCTCAATTTAATTTTTATGTTTTTCTATTACATTTTAGCTTAATTTTAGATAAATTATGTCTAAAATATTAATTTTTTTTCTTTGAGACAGAGTCTTGCTCTGTTGCCCCTGCTAGAGTGCCGTAGAATCAGCCTAGCTCACAGCAACCTCAAACTCCTGGGCTCAAGTGATCCTCCTGCCTCAGCCTCCAGAGTAGCTGGGACTACAGGTGCTTGCCACCACACCCAGCTACTTTTTTGTTTCTATTTTTAGTTGCCTCGCTAATTTTTTCTATTTTTAGTAGAGACAGGGTCTCACTCTTGCTCAGGCTGGTCTCGAACTCTTGACCTCAAGCAATTCTCCAGCCTCAGCTTCCCAGAGTGCTAGGATTACAGGCGTGAGCCACCGCGCCCAGCCAATTATTAATACTCTAACCAAGAAGTATTACATTTATCTGTTCATTCATTCATATATCTTTTTATATTTTTCAGTAAAGTTTTACAAATCATCAAATTCTATGCTAAATAAATTCATAGTAATTTAAAATTTTGAATTTCTTTGGAAAATGAGAGCTTTGATTTTCTATAGGTTATCAAAAGAGGTACTAACATAGGAAAACTTGCATTTAACTAATATGTAATTATTTCTTGTTTTTAAAATGAGTTTTGTGACTGAATTTTCTCATTAGTTCTAATAGGTGTCATTGTTGATTTACTTAGTACCAGGTTGACAATAATATCATCTTCTAATATTCATAATTTGATTTTCTTTTTCAATATTTACACTTTTCATTTCTTTTACTTGGCTTCTTTCACTGGCTAGAATATACAGAGTAGTATTAAAAAGAGCAGTTTTGGTGGGCATTCTAGTTATGTTTCTGACTTTAATGTAGAGTCTTCCAATATTTCAACATTGATGATGGAGTTGGCTGTTGTTTTGAGATAGATAATATTTGTCGTGCTTATAAACTATCTTTTTTTACATTGCGAAAAGGTTTTTGTTGTGTTGTTTCTACTCTAAAATTGGGGACTTTTTTCATTTTATCAATTTTTTTCAGAACTTAAAGAAATTGTATGTTTTTCTTCTGATCTTTATCTACAATGAAGGATGTAAATTCTCTTATAGTGAGTATATCTATTTTCCTAAAATAAATCCAATTTGAGCATGATAACTTAGTTTCTTGTTGGTTTAATTTGTGATATTTTATACAATTTTAATATTTGTACTCCTGAGATTGCTTTCAGTGTTTGTGCTAGTTTTTTGATGTTTCATAATCAAGGCTATATAGTGCTTAGAACATGAATATAGACATTTTAAAGCTATTTTTGTGGTTTGGAATTTTTTAAACAGATAATAATTCATACTTAGATGTTTGAAAGCATTTGTCTATATATTTTGAAGATATTTCTTCTGCTGTTTTTTAATTTTATATAAAACCAAATGTTTAATTCTCTTATTTTTATTTTAAATGCAAAAGCATTTAAAGCTATGAATATTCTTTTATTACAGCTTTGTTTTTATCCCGTAAGTTTTAATGTTTTTTTTTTCATGCTCATTAATTTCTAAATAGCCTACCTTTATTTTGGTTTAAGAAAATAGCATTACTTTTTTCTTTTCTTACAAAATCGGTATGTGTTTACTATAGAAAGATATAAAATTAACTATTAACAAAAGTAGAAATAACTCATTTTCCATTAAAAGATGCCACTGCTAACATACTGCTGTGTATTCTAAGTGTTTTTCTGTCTATGTAAACCTAATATAAATTGAATGTTTCCTATATTATCTAAGAATTATACGATATGATCTACTGATTTTTCCTCTTTTCTTAAATGGCTTCCTGATTTTATTATATTTTATTTTATTAGACATTTTCTAACAAAAAAAGGATAACAATTTTTTGATCATGTTTGGTAATATTTTATTGCACACATATGCTTATGAAGTGCCTGCTTCATTGACTTCTTTTTTTTTTGTCTTATTTTTATGTCTGAATTTTCTTTGAGTTTACTAGATTTTGTACAGGAGCCGGTATGCTGTTTACAAGTTCAATGGTTTACGACCTTTTCTGCACATTATAATCGTCTGGGGAGCTTTTGCACATCCCAATGACCAGGTTGCCTCCCAAACCAATTAAATCAGTATCTTCCCAGGTGGGTCCCAGGCATCTATAAGTTTTAAAGGTTCTCATGAAGTTTCAAATAACAGCAAAAGCAGAGGGCCACTGGACTTGTTAGAATATGTGGGAAAGGAAGTTTATACGATTAAAACTTAAGGTTTATTTATTTTGCAAATACAGCTGGTTTAACACATTAGTAAACAACGTAATCCTAGTATCTCTGAAAAACACAAGTTTAATTTTGCCTGGAGCTGCAGCTCTCAATGTATTTTCAAGCATATCCCTCATGCAGGGAAATGACTATACTCACCAATACTTATGAATTAGAATAATTTTTCAACTGCAAACCTTTAATTGTGTTTTAGAAAATTCATCCAGATTTCCTTAAGCAAGTTTTAGAAAGTATATACATGAGCAATTATGAATCTGGCCTTTAGCCTAACTTAGGAATTTAAAAAAATAAAATCTTAAAGTGAAGTCATATTCATTCATTTTTGTCCTCCTTACTTTTCTTCCAGAAAAAGACATCTCTATTTTAAAATTGGCTTTGTGACATCATTTGAAGCCAGTTTCCTTCTGAATGACAATAATTCAAATTGCATTTACTTGTCCATAGAATCATACATTTAAAAAAAATGAAAATAATGTGTACGAAATAATGGATTGCCAAAGAATGGTCTAATTCAGTATTAGGACAAAGATGGTCTAATTCAGTGTTATTTAGCCATCTAATTAAAAAAAACCTAGCAATAATTCAGCCATAGAGCTTTTCATCAAAGTATAAAAGCAATTGTTAATTAACTTTTCATTGAGGAAAGTCACACATTTTTCATGTTATCATAACATTTCAAAATGCCCTGGGAAATTAGAAAATTAAGATAATGTAAACTATTGATATATTATAATTCTAACAATGAAACATTTTGCCAAGGCTTTTAATGAGGGTTCTCAGTTAAGAAGAGGAGCAAAGGAATTCATAAAGACATGTGAAGAGAAGGAGAGTAAATTCAGTTTTCCAGGAAGATATTTTAGGAAAAACTGAGATTCCTAAGCTGTTCCAGGTGTAACAAACCTAAGGCAATATGCAGTGCCATTTGTCTCCCTAAATTTACCAGTTATAAACTGGTTGTACAAAGTCACACAACTAGTTAGTTGTTGTTCTACAAATACTTCTTTCAGAGATTTTTCTACTGTAGTAGTGTAGTAGTCACTTTAAATAAACCATAGGACCCCACTCAATAAGAGAGAGACAGAGAGAGAGAGAGAGAGAGAGAGAGAGAGAGAGAGAGAGAGAGAGAGAGAGAGAGAGAGAGAGAGAAGGTATTTATAATAAAAAACTCTTGGTTTTAGGAATGACCAGTGGAAAATGATCCCCCTACCCTCATTTAGTAGGAAGGGAGAGAGTTGCCTCCTCTTTGAATAAATCAGGTTACTTAAACAATTGTTGGATTAAGGACTATATGCTTTGCCCTGTTCTCATGGTGCCACATAGGCTCACCAGATTCCCGTGAAACTCCAAAGAATGGATTAGACAGTCTAAAACATAGCAGGTTATACTTGTGTCTTCCCTGGTAAGTGGAGTCTTAGCAGGATACTCAATTTGATTTGGATAAATAGAGAGAACTGAGATTTCTTTCACCTGAGCATTATGGAATAGATTTATCTTGGGTCATTCAATTAAATGAGCATGAAATCTGGAATACTGTAAGTTGTTCCTACATGTGCATTCTGTCTTTTTACTTGCTTAATTATATCTATGTTACTTCTATTAGATGCATCTGCAGTGAACTTTTCAGTTGCTAAGGAAAGAGTTTGCCAATTCCATATGCCTAGATGCTGAGGTAGGCTGAACAAAATCTTTTACTCCGGAGAAGCCAGTGAGGACAAGATATTTAAATAACTTGACCAAGGTTAAACTATAATATGTGGCTGATATGGGATGAGAACTTTCGGAACATATTACCTTTTACTTTACTATTTTTTCCAAAAAATTGGACTGGTATTGCTAGAGTATAAGAGGTATAGGAGGAGCAATGATAAATAAAGCTAGAATTATAGCCATAAGCTAGATTTTAAGAAACCAGCATTCCATACTTGGGAGTTAGATTTCCTTATGTAGATGGTAGCGGTAACCTTTGTGTTAAGTGGGGTACAAGAACAAATATGTAGTAGTGATAATAACAATAGTAATGACAACAGCTAGGATTTATTGAGCCCCTACAGCAAGCCAGATGCTATTCTAAGCACTTTGCATGTATTAACTATTTAATTCTCATAGAAATAGGTATCATATTATCATTTTTACAGATGAGTGATGAGGTAATTTGCTAGACATGATGGAGCTAGTAAGTAGTGAAGCTAGAATTCAAATAAGAATCCATGTGCTTATCTATTGCACTACCCTGTATGTTCAGGAAGATCAGTCTGTTCACACCAGGCAAGGGGGAAAAGACATTGGAGATTGTACTCAGCATGGCCAAATATTATGTAGTGATGTATTTCTTGGAGAGCTCAATTCAGGAACACGATAGCAAAGAATACAAATACTGTCAGCCTTCTTTATAGATAAGAACATAGCAGTGAATATTTAAATGATTTGGCCTTAGTTTTCTGAATTTTTGTTCACTAAACTATCTATTCATTAGAATTATCTATTCTAGTTTTCTAAGATCAGGCATTCCAGAAGATAAATAAAATTCTCTTATTTTATGATTCAGAAGAACAGGAGATGGCTATGCAAGATGCATGAACACAAAGTATCTTGAAATCCCAGAGACATTCATTTGTGCATTAATTAATTTATTGATTCATTCAATAATCATTTATAGAGTCTTTTATGAACCATGTACTATAAGCTAGGTCCTGGGAATACAAGAAGGAGAAGCAGACAATTGAGTTTACTTTTGTTCACTGAGTTCTGTCCAATTTGCCTATGGTACTTGGTTGGTTGAACTTCCTAAAGTTATCTTCTAGGATTATCAAGCTTCCTTCCACCCTCAACTATTTCCCACCTTACAAAAACATTACACACACCGTAAACTGAGAAAATTATCAGTCCAGGGAGACTCATTCCTTCTGCTATAAAGAATTCCTATATTATCAGCAATATTCAGCTGACAAGCCACAGGATAAAACTATTCTGAGCATTTTTGACATCTGCAGCTTCTGATTATACCCCACATTCTTTCTGATGAAATACTGAGAGTGGCCAAGGCAGCAGCCTTCCTTCAGGACACATTTCCCCAGCCCAGAAGTTCCTAAAATCATAGGAAGGCAATCTAACTTCATATCTGACAGGTATTTATTTTTTCCAACCCTACAGACTGCTTCTAAGGACAAACTTTTCTAGACATATAATTTTAAGGGGAAAATATCAATATTTGAAACAAACAAGTATGCTTGAATGTCACTCTACCTTATGATTCACTTGTTATTCCTAGGGTGTTCTCCAGCAGGTTAAGTGGGCTATTGAACACAAAAAACCCTGGATTTCTGACATCTTCTATTACCCTAAACTGATTGAAAATCAGTTTTTCTTCTGTTGAGATGAATTACTTCACAGTCAGTAGAAAAATTCTTCCCATGGGTTTCTCCTTTCTGAAATCTTTCCCACCCTTTGTCCTCAGAAATATACTTTGGTGAGTTTCTCTCTATCCCAAGGCATTATTCGTATAATCCAAGACAAACTGAAAAAGACTTGATGATTAATTTGCAATGGTCTGAGGTACCTGAAATATTTTATTCATTTTATTTTTATATTTCTTTGAAATAAATAGGCTTACTATCCTAAGGGTAAATCCAATATTAAAAAGAGTCACATTTATTACATATATACCAGAGCCTATATCCCAAAATAGAATTATTTATGAGAAACCTTAACGCAAATAAAAATACTAAACCCTCAGGGCCTCTTGTGCTTTTATATTTGACATCTCCTCTTTTCAAATATTCATGTAGAATAGTCTAAAGTAGAAACTTCAAGATGTACTGGATAAAACATTCTCCCAAGCCACTTTATTGTCGCTGGGGTGTTTTCTCAACCTAGATCTCAATAACAATCTTTCCCCTAAATTAAGTAAGCATATCTCTCAAACCACTTGTGAATGCTAGTATTTGTTCAGTTTCTTTAGCTTACTTTAGAGCAATCACATGTCACCATATTTCCAGCATCAGAGATAAAGTTCAGATCAATTTTATCACATGTTGATTCTAAAAGTCTTGGTCTCACAGGAGGCTGGGATATCTGACACAACTCATAATACATTTTCCCACTGCTTCATGCTTCATATATTAAAAAATCCATTTGCCACCCACTTCTCAAAATTTAGAACTTTGTGTTTAAAAATGGTTTTATAAGTGAATTCACCTACTTTATTTTTCAGCCCATAGATTCTAGCTGTCACATCAAGTAAGGTCTTACTGCTTTCAGTTTTCTTTACCTTATAGTAAACCTCCGATTGATAAGCTTTCTAATAATTCTGAAAGTTCACATCACTACATTAGTAGGGCTTCTCAATTCAAATTGAAATTTAGCTTAAGATGTGAGAAACAGTTTCAGATGAAAAGGTCATTTTTACATGCAAAGATGAAATTATGTTTTCTATTATTATAAAAGGTAAAAATGAACTAATAATGCAAAATGAGCATTAGAGAAGATATACAAGGGGTCTTCAACAAGTTTAGGGAAAATGAGTATTATGAAAAAACTATGCATGGATTCAAATTTTTTGCACCAAAGTAAACTCGCACTAACTTTTTATAAGATATCTGAGCAGGATCTAGTTGGAAGCACTAAGAAAGGTAAGACATCAGTTTGAAAAGAACCCCTATCAGAGCAACATGAATTCTGCTAAAATTGAAGCAAGAACAAACATGATATTTATGGTAAAGTGTGTGTAGAAGAATGATGAAATCATCGCTGTTTTATGAAAAGTTTATGAAGACAATGCCCCAAATAAATCATCAGTTTACAAATGAATCTTTCATTTTAGGAAGGGGCAAGACAATGTTGAAGATAAAGCCTGCAGCAGCAGACCATCCACATCAATTTGCAAGCAAAAAAAAAAAAATTCATTTCATGTGTGCTGTAATGATTCACAGCACAAATAACAGCCAATACCATAGGCATCTCAATCAGTTCATCTTACACAATTTTGACTGAACAATTAAAGTTAAGCAAACTTTCCATTCAATGGGTGACAAAGCCATTGTGCCCAGATCAGCTGCAGACAAGAGCATATCTTTCAATGGAAACTTTCAACAAGTGGCATCAAGGTTTTGGAGCATTTCTTCAAAGAATTATAACAGAAGATGAAGCACGGCTTTACCAGTATGATCCTGAAGACAAAGCACAATCAGAGAAATAGCTACCAAAAGGTAGAAGTGGTCCAAGTCAAGGCAAAAGTGGACTAGTCAAGAGTAAAGGTCATGGCAACAGTTTTTTTTTTTAAATGCTCAAGGCATTGTGTTTGTTGACTTTCTGGAGGGTCAAAGAATGACAGCATCTGCTTGTTATGAGTGTGCTTTCAAACAGTAAGCCAAAGCTTTAGCAGACAAATGACCAGAAAACTTTCACCCCTTCTCCGCCACAACAATGCTCCTGCTCATTCCTCTCATCAAACAAGGGCAATTTTAAGAGAGTTTTGATGGGAAATCATTAGGAAACCAGCTTATAGCCCTGATTTGGCTCATTCTGAGTTCTTTTTGTTTCCCAATGTTAAAAAAAAAATCTCTAAAGGATACTTATTATTCTTTAGTTAATAATATAACAAAGACTGCACTGACATGGTTAAATCCCCGGGACTCTCAATTCTTTAGGGATGAACTAAATGGCTGGTATCATCACTTACAAAAGTGTTTTGATCTTTATAGAACTTATGGTGAGTAATAAATTTATAATTTTATATTTTAATTACATTTTCCACAAACTTTTTGGAAGTACTCTTGTATATATTCAATAGGCAAATTTATCAATTTCTGTATTTTCTATTTATTTATCAAATAACTACCAAGCAAGTCATATATGCCTAGCATAGTGTATGTTTAGGTATTTTTTCTCATCTGTATGAAAGTGATGAAGGTGTAGGACTTTAAAAAAATCAAAATAGATATTTAATATCAGAGACATATTATCATTAGTGTATATAACCAGAACTTATCTTGAATTGTTCACATCAAAGATTTTAAATAGTTCAGAAAACAAAACACACATTGTTAGTTACCACTCACTAGGATCTTGAGACGAGAAAACAAAAAATAAAAATACGAACAAATCAATACAGAGATATTCACTATAAATCATTGAACCAAATGATCTGGGACAAAATTTAAGAAAAACAATTTTCTACTGCCTTGATGTAATAGTCCTGATTATCAAATTAGATGGAATTGTCAAAGATAATATACCATATGAGAAAAAGCATGTGTGAAAACTAGGAAGAAGATATAACCTGAATTTGTTGCCAAAGAGAAGTTACAATGAATGTAATAAAACATCTTTTTTTTGTGGAAAACAATATGGAAAGATAGTAGCTGTTCTACTACATTAATCTCCTTCTAGGTTAACAGGTGCAGCACCAGTTGGCTGCAAAAACTCTTGTCAATGCATTGCTCAGACTATCCCATCTGCTTCTCACTGTTTGGTATATGCAAAAGCACGTTAATAATGGCTACTGCATATCATCGTTTCATTTTATTATTTGCTAACTCAACTGTGCCAACATGCTAGAAAGGAATCAAGCTTACTATGATTTTAATATATTAAGACATTTATTAATAAACGATTTCTGGAATTTAAGATCTTTATGGACTCAGAAAACAGGTGCAACAGGTTCCTTTCAGCCCAATCCATTCAATCACCATACAAAAGTATCAATAAAATTGCTGCCAGGTCCTATGAGAACATTGGTTCCAAGGATTTCAGAGTTGAATAGAAACTGTTTTCTTCAAATGAAACCTGACCCAGAAGCCAAATATGAAACGATGAAGACTGAGCTATTTATTAAATAGCTACAGGAATGCTGGTGCTGGTGGCAGTGGGCATGTGGTCTCCCCCCTCACCCAGGAGATGATCTTTGAAACACTCCCAGGAACCACTAAGGCTCCAATGAGAATACTGTAAAATTCCCTAATGTTCTCCAATTTATAGTTTGTGTACCAAACCTATCCACAACATTCCTTAAATAGGTGTAAATCCCCCACCCTACAACCCAGTGGAAGAGAACTCACTACTTTCAGATTAAGCTTTTTTTCTGTATTTGGCCATCTCTGTGACCAAGTTTTGTTTTGTTTTGTTTTTTGTTTTGGTTTGTTTCAATCTTTTTTTTTTTTCATGTAATACAATGTATTATAGCAGTCACAAAAAAATAAAATGGAACAAGGCAATGTAGTAGATCTTACAAGGTGGTTAAACACAAATGAGAATCAGAATGGTATTTATAAAGCATGGTGCCTGTATTGGATGAAAGTCTTATGTACCTCCTTAGATTTTCTCCCCATCTCCCATTGGCCCTGTCCGTTGCCCTGGAAATCCCAGTTCTTCCTCTACTGCCACCAGACAGCCAGATAGACTAGCTGTGTGTCTAGAGTTTCTGACTCCTCCAGTCACTACCAGATTTGGATAAAATACCCCCCAGAACACGGTATCTGACATCCCTAGAGACCACCAAAAAGGGGCAGATGATACATGTATTATTACTTTAAGTAGAACTAAACTGCTATAACTTTTTCAGTCTTTTTTTTCTTTATTGAAGTATAATTTACATATCATGCCTTTACTCCATTTTAAGTGTACAATTAAATGATTATTAGTAAATTTACCAAGTTGTACAGATATTCACATAAATCAATTTTAGAGGATTTCCTTCCCCCTATTGAGACCCCTAATACCCTTCCCCAACCACATTTCAAGCATGCCCCACCCCTCCACAGTGCTCATGGACATCTGGCTCCCTTTCCTTTCTTCTCACTCTAATAAGAATATGCTTCAACCCTTCTCCACCGAAGAGCTTTTTGAATATTTGAAAACTGCTAATACATTCCTAAAATTACTAGTTGCTTTCTAGACATGCTCCCATTTTTCAGTGTTGCATTTAAATTATGTTTCTCAAAGCTGAACAGCACAGATTTGGTCTGATGAACATACTTTTAGTGTCAACAAAAAGAGTGCTCTGGGCACCATTTCAATTACTATACTATATTCATTCCCTTGTTTTTTGTCATTTGTCGTTTTTTTTTGTATCTGTATCTTGTCAGAGTCATCATTAACTTCTGTCCTTTTATTTTTCTTAAATTAACAGGTCATTTCTGCTCTAGCATATATTTAATACCTATGGAGGACATAGGGGAATGCTAACTAAAGAAATTATATTTTCCCTGTTCAATTCTATCTCAAGTTATTGAGGAAATATTTCAGTGCCTGGTATGTGTCAGGCACTTGATAAACAGCAAAAAGCAAAGTATACATAGTCTACACCTTCATGGTGCATTCATATAGTAGAATAAATGTAATAGTTAACATGTATTGGTAACTCAGGACATAAGTGTATAGGAAACTGAGGCTTGGTTTATGGTCAAGCCTCAGTTTGTTTGATTCCAGAGACAGCTCTATTAACCACTAAGCCAAAGTGAACACTAACACCTATTATAATAGTCTGATGACTCCTTTGAGTATTGATTCTTTCATCTGGAACTCTAAAAGATATTGTGATTTAAGAGCCTTGGAACAAGGGAAGAAAAATAAAAGCAGAGAGTGAGAGACCTTTTTAGAGCCAGGGAACAGCCTAAAATGAAGAAAAAGTGAACGATACACATCAGCAATCAAAGGTAGGACTAACAATTCAGAAAGAAAACTCTGATTTGCCACATAGAAAAAAAAATATGGCAGACATAATGTCTGATGGCAGAGGCTCCAGATGGGATAAGAAATACACAGCTGCAAAGTCAGGCTTTTTTCTGTTAATCAAGAGAAGACTGATCATCAGAAGCATTAGCTAATGTCTATAAAAATATAATAATGAAATAAAATCAGAATTCACTATAAATCTTTAAGTGTTAATTTAATTTTATAAAAATAATTTAAGAACTATTTTTATTTCAGATTATTATGGGGGTACAAATATTTTGGTTACATGGATTGCTTTTGTACTGCTTGAGTCAAAGTTACAAGGGAGCCCATCACCCTGATAGTGTACATTGTACCTGTTAGGTATGATTTCACCTATCCCCTCCTTCCCCCTCCCACCTTCATGATTTCCGTTGAGTTTTACTCCATTTGTGCACATGAGTGCCAGTTAGTTAGTTCCAATTTAATAATGAGTACATGTGGTGTTTGTTTTTCCATTCTAGTGATATTTCACTTAGGAGAGCAGTCCCCAACCATTTTGACACCAGGGAGTAGTTTCATGGAAGACAATTTTTCCACGGACTAGGGATGGGAGGTGGATTGTTGTGCGTGGGGTGCGGTGCGGAGCTCAGGCGGTCATCTGCAGCCTGTTTCCTAACAGGCCACAGCTGGGTAATGGTGGTGGGGGGGGGTGGACTGCAGGCTGCAGACTTAGGAGAATGGTCTCCAGCTCCATCTAGATTACTGCAAAAGGTATTGATTCATGTTTTACAATTGAGTAGTACTCCACGGTATACATATACCACATTTTATTAATCCACTTATGTATTGATGGACACTTGGGTTGATTCCACATTTTTGTGATTGTGAATTGTGATGCAATAAACATTTTAGTGCAAGCATCTTTTTGATAAAAGTACTTTTTTCCCTTTGGGCAAATACCCAATGGGATTTCTGGATCAAATGGTGGGTGTACTTTTAGTTCTTTGAGGTTTCCCCTTACTACTTTTCATAGAGGTTGCACTAGTTTGCAGTCCTACCAACAGTGTATATGTGTTCCTTTTTCTCTGCATCCATGCCAACATCTATTGTTTTGGGGCTTTCTGATAAAAGCAATTTTAACTGAGGATAGCTGATATCTCATTGTGGTTTTGAATTGCATTTCTCTGATGAATAATGATGTTGAGCATTTTTTCATATATTTATTGGCCAGTAGTATATTTTGTTTGGAAAAGCTTCTGTTCATTACTTTTGCCCACTTTTTAATGGAGTTGTTTGATTTTTTCCCCTGGCTGATTTGCTTACGTTCTTTGCAGATTCTGGTCATTAGCTCTTTATCAGATGTATAGCATGCAAATATTTTCTCCCATTCTGTAAGTTGTCTGTTGGCTCTGTTGATTGTTTTCTTGCCTGTGCAGAAGCTTTTTAATTTATTCAAGTCCCATTTATTTATTTTTGTTCTTCCTGTAATTGCCCTTGGGGTCTTCTTTATAAATTATTTGCTTAGACCGATATCTATGAGAGTTTTTGCAAAATTTTCTTCTAGAATTCTTACAACTTCTTGTCTTAGATTTAAGTCTGTTATCCATCTTGAATTAATTTTTGTGAGTGGTGAGAGATATGGATCCCATTTCAATCTTCTATATGTGGCTATCCAATTTTGCTAATATCATTTATTGAATAGGGATTATTTTCCCCAGTGAATATTGCTGTCTACTTTGTCAAAGATCAGATAGCAATGTGTGGATGGCTTTATATTTGGGTTCTCTGTCCTGTTCAATTGGTCTATTTCTCTATTTTTGTCCCAAGACCTTGCCATTTTGGTTACTATAGACTTGTAGTATAGCTTAAAGTCTGGTAAAGTGATGCCTCCAGAATTATTCATTTTGTTTAAGGTTAGTTTGGCTATTTAGGCTCTTTTCAGGTTCCAAAGGAAGAGTGGAATTATTTTTTCTAGATCTGGGAAAAATAATGTTGATATTTTGATGGGGATTGTATTGAATCTGTAAATCATTTTGGAGAGTATGGACATTTTAACAATGTTGAATCTGCCAATACATGAGCATGATACATTTTTTCCATTCATTTACATAATCTGCAATTTCTTTCCTCAGTGATTTATAGTTTGCTTTGTAGAGATCTTTTACCTCCTTGGTTAAATATATCCCTAGGTATTTTATTTTCTTTGTAGCTATTGTGAACAGTATTGATTCTTTGATTTTATTCTCACCTTGACTCCTGTTGGTGTATAGATATGCTACTGATTTGTGTACATTGATTTTATAAACTGCTGTGCTGAATTTATTTATCAATTCAAGGAATCTTTTGGTGGATGACATCTTAGGCCACAAAACATGTCTCAACATATTCAAAAAAATAGAAATTATACCATGTATCTTCTCAGACCATAGTGGAATAAAATTAGAAATCAACTCCCACAGAATCACTCAATTCTACATGAAGTCACAGAAATTAGACAACTTACTGCTGAACAATTATCGAGTCAGGGAGGAAATTAAGGTTGAAATCAAAAGATTCCTCAAACTAAATTACAAAGGGGACACAAGTTATCAAAATCTGTGGGATTCAGCAAAAGCAGTCCTAAGGGGAAAATTCTTATTCTTAAATGCCTACATCAAAGAGACAGAAAGATTGCAAATCAACAATCTAATGAATCATATCAAGGAACTAGAAAAGAAATATCAAACCAAAACTAAATCCAGCAAAAGAAAAGAAACAACTAAGGTCAGAGCAGAAGTAAATGAAATCAAAAACCAATAATAATAATACAGAAGATTGATAAAACAAAACATTGGTTCTTTGAAAAGATAAACAAAACTGACAGACCTCTCTCTAGATTAACCAGAAACAGAAAAGAAAGGATACAAATTAGCTCAATCAGAAATGAAAAGGGAGATATTACAATTGATAACACAGAAATATAAAATATCATCTGCGAATACTATAAAAATCTATATACACATACAACTGAAAATGTAGAGGCAATGGACAAATTCCTAGAAACACACAACCTCCCAACTCTCAAAAAGGAAGAAATAGAATTCCTAAACAGATCAATTATGAGCAAGAAAATTGAAGCAGCAATAAAAATTCTTCCAACCAACCAAAAAAAAAAAAAAAAAGTCCCAGACCAGATGATTTCACAGCTGAATTTTATCAGACCTACAAAGAAGAATTGGTACCCATATTGCAGAAATTATTTAATAACATTGAGAAGGAATGAATCCTCCCCATCTCATTCTTTGAAGCCAGTATCACCTTGATACCAAAGGCAGGAAAGGACACAACAACAATGAAAAAAAAAAAAAAAGAAAGAAAGAAAACTATAGACCAACATCCTCATGAATATATATGCAAAAATCCTCAATAAAATTCTAGCAAATTGAATTCAGCAGCACATCAAGACATAATCCACCATGACAAAGTGGGCTTCATCCCAGGGAGGCAAGGATGGTTCAACATATGTAAATACATAAACGTAATTTACCACACAAACAAAAGCAAAAACAAAGTTCATATGGTCATCTCAATAGATGGAGAGAAAGCATTTGACAAAATTTAGTGCCCTTTTATGATAAAAAGTCTTAATAAAATAAGCATAGATGGAACATATCTCAAAATTATAAAAACCATCTATGACAATCTGAGCCAACATCATACTGAATGGGGAAAAGTTGAAAGCATTCTCACTCAGAACTGGAACAAGAACTACTATTTTGGAACTGTCATATGTATATAGTAGGAGAAGCCAAATATGTTAATTATATTAATGTCATTAGGAACATAGATTTTTAGTCCAAGAGAAAAGATACTGCAGTAAAATCAAATATATATAATATATATTATATACATCATAAAGTATATATATTTTTTTCTTTTCTTTTCTTTTTTTTTGAAACAGAGTCTCACTCTGTTGCCCAGGCTAGAGTGCTGTGGTGTCAGCCTAGCTCACAGCAACCTCAAACTCCTGAGCTCAAGCAATCCTACTGCCTCAGCCTCCTAAGTAGCTGGAACTACCAGCATGCACCACCAAGCCTGGTTAATGTTTTCTATATATTTTTAGTTGTTCAGCTAATTTCTTTCTATTTTTTTAATAGAGATGGGGTCTCTCTCTAGCTCAGGCTGGTCTCGAACTCCTGAGCTCAAATGAATTCACCTGCCTTGGCCTCCCAGAGTGCTAGGATTAAGGCGTGAGCTACTGCACCCCGCCAAAAAATCAAATATATTAATTCCAACTTCTTGATCCAAGTGGTGGTCCAAGTGGTGGCTATCTATATTTATGACATCTGTACTTTTCTTATTTATATTATGTTTCAATAACAAAGTTTATTAAAAATAAATGAAACTAAAATATATAGCAAGAGTTTAAGAAAACTGAAGGATTAGAAAAGGGAAATGCTTTCTTCAATAAACATAGTGCTTTTGAATCACTATCACAAATTTTATTTCCTTTAAGTTCTAAGAAACACCTTATCTGTACCAAAAATCTCTAAATCTTCAGGTAGTAGAGGGGACTACTACCAACGTAATTATAACTTAGATGTTGATATTCAAACACAAGTTCCTCCCAGTATTTAATTTACCTGAGAGCTGTCAATTGCCTTAATGGTAAATAATTCTACTTATTATATCTCTAAGTTATCTAACAATCTTTTTTGTTAAGAAAAGGTATATTTTCACCCTTCAAAATATACCTCTCTGTTTTGACCTTTCTGTTAAGATTACCATGTTTAAGTAAAATGTCCACCCATTCAATTAATATTTATTAAGAGCAAGGTTGCAAATAGAATTTCCCATTATTTCTTTCACATGTATACAAAATATGAATTCAACCTTGAAGTGTTTTTTTTTTCAAACAGAGAAGTAATCTTATTAGTTTATTACCTTATTAACTTAACTTCTTTATGCTACCTAGATAAACTTTTTAAACCAGAACTTACATTATTGCAATTGTAATCTACATTAATACAAACCCGCTATTTGGGAGAATTAAATATTATTTTAGATATTATAAATGCAGCTTTAACAAAGCTCCTTTAAAACAGGCATATAGGAGGTTTTTGAGGGATGGGGATGAGATAATTTTTAATATGTCAGAAGGCAGCACATTAATGAACTACGTGATGATCTTAATAAGTGTTCATTTAATGAATTTTTATTTTTTCTTAATTATAAAGCAATAAAATATATTAGTAAGATACTAACTTATAGCAATGTTCCAGACACAACTTAAAGTAACCTATTTAATCTTCAGAACAATCCTATGAGATATGTATGTTTATGATTCCTTTTTTATATGAGTAAACTGAGGCAAAAAGGAGGTAAATGACTTGCATGAGAGCATGCAGTGCATAAACTAGAAGGCACCTGATTTGAACCCAAGCAATGTGGCCTCAGAGCCCAGTTCTTAACAACTGCATTCTGATGTCCTTAGATCCAGGTAATCTCGTCACCCAAACCCAGCTGTGTTGTATGTTGTTAAATACAACACATCCTTGTGGGTTATCAGATTCTAGTCTTATTCATTATCTTAGAGATTTTACTTATCTGTAACTGAATCCTGTCATCTTACACATTTTGTAAGCCCTTACAAAATATTCAATTCTAGTTTTCTTCAATATCTGACACAATTCTGCAAATTGACGTATCCAAGTTTTCTTCCTCCCTCTTGATTTGACATCACTGAGAACTAAAATCTGACTGCCCAGATCCCTATTGGGATTCAGGTTTTCTTGTAGCTTCCCTTTTCTTCCAGGATTTGAAAAAGCCCTGCATGCTGAAGCCCAGCAAATTGATATAAACTTCAAAAGATTCATTACTACAACAAATCATGTACAGGCATTCTTCGTGCCTGGAGCTGCCGCTACAGGGGCCATTCAAAAAATCCACTGGAACTCCTGTATCTTCCATGCAGCACTCCAGGAAATAACTACAACTGTGATATTGATGTCTATTCCAACTATAAACCAGAAAATCCGTCATATTGCCACTGTTTTCCTTACTCCACCATATAAACATGCTTAGAGCTTCTCAACTGGCTGCCTTCTGGACTCACAAACTGGATTTACAGTTTTCTCCAACCATTAATTTTTGTTTTTCTTTTTGTTTCCATAGAGATGCCCCTCATTAAATGCCTGATCATGTATATCATCCAGAAAATATGCTCTCCTACCAAGTCCCAGCAGATGATTTAGCTAGTCCTTAATAAATAAAAGACAATGAAATGACAAACAGACTTAGCTTGTTCGTTAAAAAAGAATGTATCCTCTTTCCTTGAACAAGACTGGGAACCAAAAAAAGACTTGGTCTCCTTGACCAAGTTCTAGCCAGGCTTCTCTGAGCCTTCTTCTTGACTAGGCCTCAACCCTGGCCTATAAAGACTTAAACAAAACACTAAGATAGCTTCTACCAGTTCAAAGCCACATGCCTAGTATGATTCTGGCATCACTTAAAGTGCATGCCTGAGAAAACTCAAGGCTCCTAAAAGAATTTACAGTTTTTTTCCAGCCAAAACCTGAAGATATAGCTTCTCGGCCTCTTTGGAAGGGCAAGAGCCTAATTTCAATAAATGCCAGTTAG
The DNA here is from genome assembly GCA_963574885.1 of Lepilemur ruficaudatus. Lineage (NCBI taxonomy): Eukaryota > Metazoa > Chordata > Mammalia > Primates > Lepilemuridae > Lepilemur > Lepilemur ruficaudatus. Next base: position 2,042 of record CAUYRT010087634.1, on the reverse strand, counting down.
AAAACCCAGAGGGTTTTTACGTGAACTAACTCCACTTTTGCACTTTCTGAAATTTTTCACTTCCCTGACTCTACGGAGCCTTCACACATTCTCCCTCTAAAATAATAGCTACCTCTGTACAAATTGAAGGTGAGTTCAGTTCATGCTGTTCTCTTCCCTACTGCAATAGTATATTCCTGATTAAAATCTGTCCTTACCCCTTAAACTGATGTCCAGCTTTTTTTATCTTTGAGGTTGTTTGGTTGGTTTGGTTTCAGTTTGTCAGGGTCATATGATTTTTAGAACTGGAATTTTCTCTCCAGGAAACAAGCTGTAACCATTTCATCCATTTGTTTTTCTGGCACATAATTTGCTTTAATTACTATTTTTTTCTTTTAATAACAGGACTGGTTTTGTCCTCTTGTAGTAGTGTTAGCTAAAGGCTAGAAAAATATTAGCAGTATAAGAGCAAAACATAAGCTTCCCCGGTTATTTTATAGAATAAGAATGATGGGCCTCATGCCTATTGCTAGCAAGCAGCAATGTATTCAATAGTTTTCCTTTTTCTTATGCTATTGCCTTCTAAAAATACTATTCTCCAATCCATATGGCATTCAATTCGTGACCACTGTTAAATAATAAGAGATTAGACTACTTTTAGAATGGTAATGAGATTGAGAAACAGAACATTCTTTATGTATTTCCTGATTAGAAATACAGCATACTTCATTTTTGAAACATATTCATAATTTCCGGACTGTTTTGATCTTGCTTTCATTCTGGGGGCTGTTCCCATGGACTAACAGTCAGAGTTTTGGACATATAGATTTCATGTTAAATAATGGAATCATGATTTAATTACCCTTTCTCCATTTTGGCAATCTTCTCTATAATAAATCTTTAACCTAACCTTTGGCCCTGTACCTCCATGTGAATCTTTTTAACTTATTTCAATGATTGCCAATTTTTCAGTTTCACCCTAGGCTAGACTAATGCATTTACAGAATCTCATTCTGGGTTCATGAAAGATCTCGGTCAGGGACCAGAAGGTGACCATTAGGATACAAGTGAATCTTTCTTTCTAGTCTACATCTATCTATTGTTTGATCTCAAAATGTCATGACATGTAGATAAAACCCTGCACACAAACATCAATGAACATGCCAAGAAAGGAAACGTGGTCATTTAATTGCAATGTTTGTAAAAAAAAAAATACCTATTTAAACATCAGGAGTACTGCATGATTAGACTTGATATATTTGTTGAATAGTATAGTTTATTTTCTCATACAATTTTACCTATTAGTTACAGACACTTTGGAAACTACATAATATGGAAGAATAAAATATATATTGCTGCCATTGTGAAAAAAAATGTATTAGAAAACAAGATATTTCATCACAGATTTTGTTTTGTTTTCTTTTAGTCTGGCTTGGTTTCTGGCTTTTGTTATTATTTTATTTTGTCTATATAGGTAGATACCCATTTACTTTCTTTCTTTGATTTTTTTTCTCCTTTGTTGAAAGATTTGACTTTATAAACAGTTGAAGTATGAAAGATTGGCTGGAATATAATGTGCACTTAAACGATTTTTAAAAATAAAAGATCTTGTTTTTTTTATTTTTTAATACTGTTTGATTCACCTATTCTGTTTCAGCATTCAGTTACTCCCACCACTGTTAATATTTTTAAGTCTGCATTACACATTTTGTTTTAGGTTTAATATACAGTCTTTGTAAATACATTTAAAAATTCTGATAAGACAAAGCCATTAGGACAATGCTTGTCTCCTAGAAACTTGATAAATCTTTAAAATATTGAATGGCATTTTAATTAATTAATACCCATCATACCATTAGTCAAAATAACTGCTTTTTATTAAGATTTTGTTTTACAGTTCTCTGTATATATTTTTTTTTTACTGGCAATTTTTTTTTTTTAATTGGGGGAAAACTACAAAGCATTTACAGTACAATGTTTACAGTCACAATTTGTAGTGAGCTGATTTCCCAAAATATATTACCACTCAAGTTGACTTATCTTGTTACATTCAAAAATCTACT
>CAUYRT010087630.1:0-13055 GCA_963574885.1 Lepilemur ruficaudatus | reverse complement strand
TACCCAGGATTCTAAAGACAGAGCTTCTATAATAGGAATGGGATCCACGGATATGTGTTTTAACAAATATCCCAAGTAATTCTAATAAGGTATTATTTGTTCTGAACTTTGAAAAATGCTAGCCCAAAGCATGTTCAAGGAATAGTGAATGTTCTAGTTTGAATGGAGCTTAGAATACTTGTAGAGGCACCATGGGGAGGTATGATCTGAGGATTGTTCTGGAGAAATTTTTTTATGAATGGCTTTGCCTACCAGGCCCAGAGAACTGGATTTTATTCATTAAGAATGGGATTAAGTAAAGATTAATTAAAATTTCAGCTTTTAAGCAGGCAAGGGATATGATCAAAACTTTGATGTAGGATAATTAATCTGCCAAAAAATATATACGAAAGATTGGAGGAGATGAGAAGCTAGATGCAGAGAGGCTAGTTTGGAAGACATTATGATCATCAAGGTGAAAATTAGTGCTGTTGGTGATGATGGTAATGATGGTGGTGGTGACAGTGCTGGTGATGGTGATGACAGTGATGGCAGTGGTAGTGGTGATGGTGGTGATGGTGGTGGTGGTGGTGGTGGTGGTGATGGTGATAGCGATGGTGGTGGTGGTGATGGTGATGGTGATGGCAGTGGCAGTGGTGGTGGTGGTGGTGGTGGTGGTGATGGTGATAGCGATGGTGGTGGTGGTGGTGATGGTGATGGCAGTGGCAGTGGTGATGGTGGTGGTGGTGGTGGTGGTGGTGATGATAACAGTGGTGGCAGTGATAGTAACGATAGGGATGGTATAATGTGATGCTGGTATAATGAAACAAATAATGTATTGAGAAAAAATGATGAAATGGTAGGCTGATCACTGACATATCGGTCAGAATGAGACCCTGAAATGTAACCACTGCTCTCACTTTATCTCTGCCATCAAAATAGAGCTAGTTCCCTGCTCTAAGTGGAGTCTTAGAGAGCAAAGTCAGGGACCACAACCAGGCTCTGAGGGCAGAGTGCAAAGGGAGCCAGGGAAAGTTGGCATATGAGATTCCAATATTGACCCATCATACTTTTCCTTGCTTCAGAGAAATCTCCAAGAATATGCATACCTATTTGTGCTAGCTAATGTTTATCCAATGATACACATTATTCCAACTCTTGGGGAAATAGTTGGAGCCTCATTTTGGTGCACTTTGGACTTGTTTTGTTCTCCTTTTTTTCACAATAAATAATATAATATTTAAAACTTCTTGAAGCATAGCTTTATTCTTCATGGCCTAAACGTCACATAGTTCTCAGAAATTGTAAAATAGTCTATAAATCCAGCTATCGTACATGTAGAATACATCAGGGGATTTAAAAATTTAGTTGGAATTTATACACATTTATGGCTTTCATAACATTAGCATGTTCAAAACAAGAGAACATTTAATTTTCCTCAGCAGGACATTGTGCCTACACAGCTGACCACTTTCAGTTCCTGTGCTGTGGGTTTGACCTTCCTTGGGACAACATCACTTCCCAGCGACGGCTTAATAAGATATGAACAAACCATTGTGCAGACACATGGGAGAACTAATGCCGTGTCAGGCCAAGTGCTGCAATTCCATGGGCTAGTCATGTGGCCTTAAGAAAAGTATGGGAAGAAATGCCAACCTAAATGGATTCCTAATGATACATCATTTTTCTAGTTCCATATTCAATTTTCAAGTAACACAGATCTTTAAGGATAATTTCACACTTCCTATTATAGTTGCAACATTGTCATTACTCAAAGGATAATAGTTTCCTCTTCAAAGTAATACTACCATATATATCCTAGACTTTTCAAAAGCAGTTGGCTTTTATGATGTGAGCTATTCTCTTAAAGAGATCATTAGTAGAAGATATAATAGTATAGAATTTAAGTGTATTATATCCTATCCCCCTTTAAAACCTGACATATTATTTATCAAAGGCTCCTAAAAAGATCAAAGTAAAATTTAATATGCCAAGGAATTGGTTTATAGAAACTAAATTGTTTCTTCCTGTCATTCATTACTCATAGAGTAAAAGACCCCTAAAAACAGATTGTGTTTGGATGACAGAAAAAAATTGAGCACCTTTTCACGTGTATTCTTTTTATATGTTTTTACTATGTATACATCTAATAAAATGGGGGTCTTTAAAGTAAGACTGGAAAAGAAAGAATTGCAGAAATATTAAAAATATTTCATGGAGTCATTATCATTTCCAAATTAACTTAATTTATATTTTAATTTATTTCAAGTCCAAATGCTAAGTATTTTCATCTGGAATGGCAAACTAGGAGTCCACAGACACATTTTACCTGGCAACATGTTGGATTTCTACATCATTTTTAAAACATTAATGTAACTAGACAGGGTTTGTGCTTAGTGGTAATACCAGCAGCTTAGCTGTGACTTTGACTTAGACTGTCCTCTGTGTGTGTGTGTGTGTGTGTGTGTGTGTGTGTATACGAAGAGATAGAGAGAGAGAGAGACAGAAAAAGAATGAAATGGATACCCAAATAAATTAAGTGTCTGTGGGTACAAAGCTAGTCAGTGACAAAACCTAGAATACCCAAGTATCCTGACTCCCAACTCTTAACACTTTTTAATTTATGAAATTCAGTTTCAAAGAGTTGGAGTAACCTATCTATCTCATTTTTCCCACTACACTATCTCGCAAAATAATATCCACCATTTATGGAGTGCCTACCATATTTCTATGCCTAGAAATATGATTACATTTTTTACATTACTTTACTTTTATCCTTAAAGCATCCCTATGAGGTAGGTATTATTGTACTCATTTTACAGATGAGTGTAGTGAAGCTCAGAGAATTCAAGTAAATTTTTCATTATGTAATATAAAGAACATTGAACTCTTCCTTCATCCCATATAAAAAATGAATAAGTAAATTTAAAATCTAAGGAATAAAAAAAATATTAAACTAAATTTTAGGAGAATATATGTATGTGTATGATGGTATCATGGTAGGAATTATTACTTAAAATAAAACAAGAATTCCAGAAAACACAAAGTAAAAGATTAAGATCTATTCTAAATAAAATTAAATATTTCTTTGTGGCAACAGGTATCACAAAGTTAAAATGCAATTGGTGGGAGGAATATTTACACACATTAAGAAGAAGGGTTAATGTTTCAATTGCTTAATGTATTCCTACCAGTTAATTGGTAAAATGTAAACAACTCAAAAGAAACCTGGGCAAAACTTATGAATTAGTAAACAGAGAAAATGAAATTAAAAAGTCAGTAAATATAGCCTATGTACTAGTAGCCTGGAAAATGCAAATTAAAACAAGACAATATCATTTTTGACCTATCAGAGTGACAAAAACTGCTAACATGCAGTTCTGGTGAACATGTTGAGAAACGAAGTCTGTCTTACTTGCTGTTTGGAGTGTGAATTGCTACAATTGTTTTAGAAAGTAAGTTAGTAAAATCTACAAAAGGTAAAAATAACACTAAGAAAAACAGAAGTTAAAAAGAAGGTAAATTTTCAAAATCAAAAAAATGAAGATGTAAAAAGAATTAAAGAGATATTGACAAATATCAAAGATAGACAAGGAAAACTGCACATACAGATAATAGAAGTACTTGAAGAATAAAATCAAAGAAAAAGAACACAACAAATAATAAAAGCAATATTTTTTTTAAAAAACTTTCCTGAAATAAAAAGATGATTTGAAACTACATATTGGAAAAACATACCATGTGCCAGAGAAATTGACCCAAAACAATCACCATCAGAACATATTTTAGTAAAATAACAGAATTGAAAAATAAACAACCTTTGGACTTCTAGACAAAAAGAGCAAATGACTTAAAAAAATAAAAATTAAATTATCATCAGACACCTTAACAACAATTTATGCCAAAAGAAAATGGCATAACATTTTAATGTAGTCAAGGAAAAAGATATGAACCAAAGATCTTTATATCCAGAAAAATTCACTTTCAAATATATATGGCACAAATTGTTATAAGCTTGGATGAATGCAGGGAATCTTGTTTCCATGAGCCCATTCTGAGAAATATACTAGACAATGAGCGTTAGACACCCAGCATGATCAGACAGAACCACAAATGCTCCTCTACTTACAATGGGGGGTTACATCCTGATATACCCATTGTAAGTTGAAAATATCATACGTTGAAAATGGGCATTTTGTAAACATGATGGAATGTAAAAACACAAAACAAAATATCCAGAAAAATGCTGGCAATGCAGTACACTGAAGAGTATCGGTTGTTTACCCTCATGACTGTGCCTGAACACCTGCGAGGGAATATTGTGCTGCATCTCACTAGCCCAGGAAAGGATCAAATTCAAAGTATGATTTCTACTGAATGTGTATCCATTTTTTTGCACCATTGTAAAGTCGAAACCTTGTAAGTCAAGCCATCGCAAGTCAGGGACCATCTGTAGTAGCAAACATCAAACATACAGTTATTTGTAGAACTAAGACCAAATGAGAAGGGTTCAGTGGGGGAGGTAGCATAATAGGATTATATGCTCTGACAATGTAAATATAGCACAACTATTTAAAAATGAGGGAAGAATGGAGGGAGCACATGCAAAATAAAACTGCTCACTGTTTTTAATGATCATATATGGGCAGTGGTAGTATTAGTATTGTTATTATTCTGAGGTTGTTGCCCAGGTATTATAGAATAAAGCGAATGAATAGTTGTAGAATATTCCAATTCCATCATCTCCTGTGTCCTTGTGAAACAGGATTCCTGTATGGAATAAAGATCTAAGTATAAATATAAAAGAGGTTACATAAAAACCCCTGTAGCCTGCATTTGAATTGGACATATTCATACAGTAGTTCTGCCCACTAAAAATACCTAAGAACAATGATTAATCCAGTAGCAATGACAATGGACCTCCTTGGTACCCAGACTATGTTCTTATAATCCTACTTCCTACTAAAAGAAGAAAGGGCTTTTTGGAAATATACTGATTACAGGCCTGGGCTGGGAAGGTATCAGATGAGTTTAGAATACCTTGACATACCAAATATCAAGGAAGCTATCAAAGACTACTAGTTTCAGTCAAAAGGTCTCCCAAGCCAACTTAAGAGGCTCCCATTGGCCAGAGATGGGACAAATTTGAGTTCACTAAGAATAGTAATTGAATTGGACTTAAAACCACCAAATATTTTTATTGCATCTTATTTATTTACTTATTTATTTATTTATTTTAGAGACAGGATCTCTCTCTGTCACCCAGGCTGGAGTGCAGTGGCACAATCATAGCTCACCGTAGCATCAAACTCTTGGGCTAAAGCCTCAGCTTCAGCCTCCTGAATAGCTGAGACTACAGGCATGAGCCACCACGCCTGGCTCATCAAATACTGTTAAATCTATGAGTTAATTTTAATATTTTAAAAACTTGATCACCTATGAAAGGAAAGAGGGAAAAAATTTATCTTGAAAATTAGTAAAATAAAAGGGGAGATTCAAGCATTTCTCCTGCCATTCCTACATGAACTAAATCATTAAGTAACCAAATAATATAACAGAGGTTATTCCAACTAATAGTTGTAAAAGTAATGATACAATTAGGATATTGCCATTCTGCAACTCCCCGTGAATTAACGGACCTATGTATTGAGCACAAATGACTCCTCACAATGTACAAAGAGAAACAACCTGGACAAAATGTGCCTCCTGACGAAAAAACATGACCTCTAGTCTTGCCAAAAGGATTGAACCTGAGTCTAATCAAGTCTCTGAATCCAGCTTATAATTTTCAGGAAATACAAAATATGGAGGAACGTGATAAACTCCACCATGAGTATGAAATCAGCAAAATCTAGTCTGTGGGAAGCTCTAGGGGCCAAACAACCCAGATTCCTCAACAGATAAATTGTAATTTTTAAAAAAGGATGTTAAAGATGAATTTAAAAAAATGTATCAAATTTTGAAAATGGCTAAGACTAAACTATAGAGCCTAGGGATGCATACTTGGGTGAAAAAAACATAAAGAAATGCAAATAAGTGATTGCAATAAAACTAAAGATAGTCATGACACTTGAGCGGGAAGGTGGAGGCTTTGGTTAGGATGGGGTGTGTAGAGAGCTTCTGCGAGTCTGGGAACCTTTTGTTTCTAGATCTGGGTAGTGGCTCCAAGGGCGTTTGCCTTATTATAGTTCATTAAGTTATACATTTATTTTGCATGGTTTTCTGTATCTGTGTATAGTAAAAATAAAAGGTTAAAAGACAATGAACAAGAATCCTATTAACAATCTAAGTTTCAGCCTGGTGAGGTGGCTCACACCTGTAATCCTAGCACTCAGGGAAGCCGAGGCAGGAGGATTGCTCAAGGTCAGGAGTTCGAAACCAGCCTGAGCAAGAGTGAGATCCTGTCTCTACTAAAAATAGAAAGAAATTAATTGGTCAACCAAAAAAAAAAGACAAAAAGAAAGAAGATAATGTAAGTTTCACCTAGAGGATTAACTTTTTTTTTAAAAAAAAGTTGCAGAATTATATTTACTGTATGTTTCAAGTTTTATAAAAGATAGGGGAGAGGGCATATATACCAAAGGAAAGATAGTCACCCAAGTTTAACGGTTGTAACTTTGACAGAGACAGATACTTTACTCTTTCTTTGTCATGTTTCATATGTCTATTAAAAGGGGAAAATTGAATAAATTATGTATATGCATATACTTATATATGGCTATACACACACACACATACATATATAGTCTGCTTTACTTTTTACTTTAAAATCATTTCAAACTTCCAAAAGAGTCACACATGTAATATAAAGAGAGCCTTGGCCGGGCGCAGTGGCTCACGCCTGTAATGCTAGCACTCTGGGAGGCTGAGGCTGGCGGATTGCTCAAGGTCAGGAGCTTGAAACCAGCCTGAGCAAGAGCGAGACCCCGTCTCTACTAAAAATAGAAAGAAATTAATTGGCCAACTAAATATATATAGAAAAAATGAGCCGGGCATGGTGGCGCATGCCTGTAGTCCTAGCTATTCAGGAGGCTGAGGCAGAAGGATTGCTTGAGCCCAGGAGTTTGAGGTTGCTGTGAGCGAGGTTGATGCCACGGCACTCTAGCCCGGGCAACAGAGTGAGACTCTGTCTCAAAATAATTAAAAATAAATAAATAAATAAATAAATAAATAAATAAAAATAAATTGTTGAAAGTCAGAGCCAAAGAGAATTTTTAAAGTAGCAAGAGAGAAGCTACTCATTACATACAGGCATCTGCAATAAGATTCATAGCTAATTTCTCATCAGAGACTATGGCAGCCAAAAGGCAGAGGGATAATGTATTCGAAATGCTGAAAGATGGCTGGGCACAGTGGCTCACCCCTATAATCCTAGCACTTTGGGAGGCTGAGGCATGAGATTGCTTGAGGCCAGGAGTTCAAGACCAGCCGAGCAACATAGCAAGATCCTGTCTCTATAAGAAATTTTAAAAATTATCCAGGCATGGTGGCACGTGTCTGTAGTCCCAGCTACTCAGGAGGCTGAGGCAGGAGTATCAGTTGAGCCCAAGAGTTTGAGGTTGCAGTGAGCTAAGAAGATGCCACTGCACTCTACTTGGGGCAACAGAGTGGGACTCTGTCTCAAAAAAAAAAAAATTAAGTTGATATTAATCCAATGTATATAGGTATAAATTCAGATATTAATTATAATCCTCAAGGCAACCACTAAATACATAACTAAAAAACAAACAAGTATATATATGTAAAAGGAAAAAAATGACAAAGGAATTGAAATGTTACACTAGAAAATATTTACATTATTTAACACAAAATAAGGCAGTTATGCAGAGATAGAGGAACAAAAAGGACAAGACATTAAGACATATAGAAAACTTACAAAATGGCAGATGTAAGCCCTAACTTATTCAAAATTACGTTAAATGCAAATGATTAAACATTTCAATTAAAAGACAAAGATTCATAGAATAAAAACAACATGTTCTAACTACATGCGGTCTTCTAGAGACACATTTTTATTTTTATTTTTTTTGAGACAAAGTCTCACTCTGTTGCCTAGGCTGGAGTGCCGTGGCGTCAGCCTAGCTCACAGCAACCTCAAACTCCTGGGCTCAAGCGATCCTCCTGCCTCAGCCTCCCAAGTAGCTGGGACTATAGGCATGTGCCACCATGCCTGGCTAATTTTTTTTCCTATATATATTTTTGGTTGGCCAATTAATTTCTTTCTGTTTTTAGTAGAGACGGGGTCTCGCTCTTGCTTAGGGTGGTCTTGAACTCCTGAGCTCAAACGATCCGCCTGCTTCGGCCTCCCAGAGTGCTAGGATTACAGGCATGAGCCACCGAGCCTGGCCTAGAGATACACTTTAGATTCAAAGACACAAATAGAGCTGGGTGTGGTGGTGAGTGCCGGTAATGTCCCAGCTACTCGGGAGGCTGAGGCAGGAGGATCGCTTGAGCCCAGGAGTTTGAGGTTCTGTGACTAGGCTGATGCCACAGCACTCTAGCCCAGGCGACAGAGTGAGACTTTGTCTCAAAAATAAATAAATAAATAAAATGTAAATTAAAAAAAAGAAAGAAAGAAGGATGGAAAAATGATATACCATGCAAACAATAACCAAAAGAAAGAAAAACTGGAGTGGCTATACTAGTATTGGACAAAATAGACTTTAAGATAAAAAAATCATTATTTGATGCAGTGACTGACGCCTGTAATCCTAGCACTCTGGGAGGCCGAGGTGGGAGGATTGCTCAAGGTCAGGAGTTCAAAACCAGCCTGAGCAAGAGGGAGCCCTGTCTCTACTAAAAAAATAGAAAGAAATTAGCTGGACAACTAAAAATATATAGAAAAAATTAGCCAGGCGTAGGGGTGCATTCCTGTGGTCCCAGCTACTTGGGAGGCTGAGGCAGGAGGATCGCTTTAGCTCAGGAGTTTGAGGTTGCTGATGCCACGGCACTCTAGCCCAGGCGACAGAGCGAGACTCTGTCTCAAAAAAAAAAAGAAACTAGAAAAGGAAGATCGAACTAAACCTAAAGCAAACAGAAGAAATGAAATAATAAATATTAGAGTGGAATTAAATAAAATAGACAATAGAAAAACAATAGAGTAAATCAATGAAACCAGCAGTTGGGTTTTTGAAAGACCAACAGAATTGACACTGCAAACCTGCTCTTCTCTGATCACACACTCTGATTCTTGCAAATATGGTGTTTCACTAGTGTATTGCTGTATGACAGACTACCCCGAAACTTAGAGGCTTAAAACAGCAGCAACCATTTATTTGTTCAAAATTCTGTATTTTAGGCAGGGTTCAGTGGGTATGACTCAGCTCTGCCCTCCCTGGTGGTGGTTGGGATTGCAGTCGTGCAGAAGCTCAGCTGGGCCTGGAAATTCCAGGATGGCCCAGTCACACGCTGGCAGCTGGTGCTGCACTTCTGGGCCTTTCCTTGTGCCACTCGAGGCTTCCTTACAGCGTAGCAATGGATTCCAGGAAGTAGAAAGTGGAAGCTGCTGGTGTCTTAAAGACCAGCCTTGGTCGGGCGCGGTGGCTCACGCCTGTAATCCTAGCACTCTGGGAAGCCGAGGCGGGCGGATCGCTCAAGGTCAGGAGTTCGAAACCAGCCTGAGCAAGAGCGAGACCCCATCTGTACTAAAAATAGAAACAAATTAATTGGCCAACTAAAAATATATAAAAAAAAATGAGCCGGGCATGGTGGCGCATGCCTGTAGTCCCAGCTACTCGGGAGGCTGAGGCAGGAGGATCGCTTGAGCCCAGGAATTTGAGGTTGCTGTGAGCTAGGCTGATGCCACGGCACTCACTCTAGCCTGGGCAACAGAGTGAGACCGTGTCTCAAAAAAAAAAAAAAAAAAAGACCAGCCTTGAGTGTCACATGGCATCATCTCACCACATCCTCCCGATCAATACTTGTCCCGGGGCCAGTCCAGATTCAAGGAGATGGGAACAGATTCAAGTTCTTCATGGGAGGAGTGGCAGAGAAACTGTAGCCGTCGTACTCCATCGCGTACGGCTTGCCTGTGTGACTCCTCAATTACCCTTCCCTTTTGTCCCCAGACCAAAGCAGATCCGGGGATGTTCCTGCTGCAGCCTATGATCTGCTCCAGTGCCGCAAGCCAGAATTCACTTTTACGCATTAGGGTGTGCCCCTCACCCTCAAGGCATGCGCTGTGCTGCTTCTCGTGTGCGCATGTGTGTAGGGGGATGGGAAACCAGGCGACATAGGACAGAGACATTATGAGCACAGACTCTGGGACCAGAGATGGCCTGGGTTTGAATTCTGCCCTTGCCACCTGCTGCTGTGCGGCCTTGGGCAGTCATCATGTTTCCGAGCCTCAGCTTCATTGCAGATGCTACGTGAGTGTTTGCTGCCGCTGCCGTTAGGTCCGGAGCTGCAGGCGCCCCGCACCCTCCTTCGGTGCCTCTGACCGCTGCTGCTTCTGGTAGTCCACCTGTTTTAGCACTCGGGACCTCAGGTAGCTTTTAGGTTTATTGGAAATGGACTTTATGTTTCTGTATCTCATTTTCCATGTTGTTTCTGGGTGATTTTTGAGAGCAGGGAGGAAAATGCTAATTTTATTCCGCCATATGCAAACCAGAAGTCCAACAAGAACAATTTTTGTTTTTTATTTTTATTGAAAAAAGTTTTTTGGAGATGGAGTGAAGTGCAGTGACATGATCATAGCTCACTACAGCCTTAAACTCCTGGGCTGCAGCCATCCTCCTGCCTCAGCCCCCTGAGTAGCTGTGACTACAGGTAAGTGCCACCATAGCTGGCACAACAGGAACAATTTTGAAGAAGAGTCATCTTGCTCCACCAGCTGTCAAGACTTACTCTCAAGCTGTGGTGATTAAAACCATGGTCTTGGCACAGGGATAGCTCTGTCTCTGTCTCTCTCTCTCCATCCACCTATCCTATTTGAACAGAACTGGCAGCCTGGAAAGAAATCCAAGAAGTTTGGCCATGGCAGAGGAGGCCATGGCAGAGGAGGCCATGGCAGGGGCGGCGTAACAGGCCAGGAAGGAAAGGATGGACCAAGTGATCAGTGATGCCGAAAAGGCTAATATCAGATCCTTACCTCCCACCATACAAAGCGTATTCTAGGATTAAATACCTAAATAGCGGCCATTTAAAAATGGTGGGTGAACATACACTCTTCCCCGTTTTGGAGCCCCCCTAAAATGACAATGAAGGGACTTTAAAGAAGCATAAGCCCAAAAGGATAAAGAGAATGAGCAGGACAGGAGAAAGCAGTGCACAAGAGCTGACAACATTCTGGAAGCGGGAAAGGGGACGGCTGAGTGGTAGCAGAGTCAGCGGCAGGGGGAAGTGGTACCTAAACATGCAGAGGGTCAGGCCAGCAGGAGAACGGTGGGTTTGTAATGCAGCATCCCCGGGCGGCAGCAGGTGTTTCTGAAGGGGCGGTTCAGAATGAGGCTGAAGGAGAAGGCTTAGCTCACAGTCTTCAAGAGGAGACCCTTCCCCGGCCCAGGCAGCCAGGCAGCGGCCCTCCCAACTCCACACGGAGCGCTGGGCTCTTCTCCCCAGCCAGGCTGTGCCTGCACCCTCTGGGTTGGGGACCTTGGCACGCTCAGACCCGGCTGGGGATGGGGGGAGGCACAGCCTGGGAAGAGGGGCCTTTCCTCTCTGGGGAAGTGGACGGCTCACGAGGAAAGAGCCAGAGACCTACGTGGGCTTCCCAATGACCTTTCAAATGACAAGATGTCCAGCTTTACCCACACTCAGGAACGTGCAAATCAAAACAACAGCGAGATGTAGTGTCTCATAAGATTGGACAAAATTAATAGGTTTGCTAAAACCAAATGGTGGTAACCATGTAGGAATCCTGCACTCGCCCGCACACCGGTGGTTGGGTAAACCCGTGCGGCTACTTGGGAGTCTGTCGATACCTAGTGAAGCTGCAGATGCTCGTACCCCGCAGACGTCTTCACAGCGACACCAGGAGACAGCTATACAGGATAGGCATTGTGGCACTGTTTGTAAGAGCAAAACGGTTACCGAACTGTGCCCCAAGAGTGAAATATAGCTTACAAATTGGTATAATAAATGAACTATATCCATTTGAATCTAAAAAAACAATATTGAATAAAGGAAAGTTGTGAAAATATCACTTTTCAACGAGGTTCTTAACTGGTTTTGAACTCCTGGCCTGAAGCGATTCTCCTGCCTTGGGCTCCGGAAGCACCGGGATTACAGGCGTGAGCCACTGCGCCTGCCGAACGCCCTTCTCGGTAAGCAACAGAAAATGCTTCTGACGTAAGCAGAAGACGGATTTGTTGGGACGATGTTGGGTAGTTCACGGAGTCACTGAGAGAGCTGAAGACCCGAGATCCAACCCCCAACGTAGTCATCGCTTGTTGTTTCTGGACAGTGACGAAAGAAGCTGCCTCTGGTTCTACCGCCTCTGCTACCCTGGAAACCGTCCTCACGGCTGCTTCTGCTTCGGGCAGCCCCTGCTGTTCTGCAGCACCAGCCTGCGTGTCAAGCAGGGAAAGTGAGTCTGCCCCTCGCGGCAAGGACAGGCAGGCAGCTGGCCTCTCAGACACTGAGCAGCCAAAACAATGACCAGGGGTCGCATAGCTATCACTTATGGAAAACTTACAAATCCTCAAAGCAATACGGTAGATTGTGGATCAATACATGGGTAGTGTAGCCGGGCGTGGTGGCTCACGCCTGTAATCCTAGCACTCTGGGAGGTCGAGGTGGGCGGATCGCTCAAGGTCAGGAGTTTGAAACCAGCCTAAGAAAGAGCGAGACCCCGTCTCTACTAAAAATAAAAAGAAAGAAATTAATTGGCCAACTAAAAATATATATAGAAAAAAATTAGCTGGGCATGGTGGTGCATGCCTGTAGTCCCAGCTACTCGGGAGGCTGAAGCAGGAGGATCGCTTGAGCCCAGGAGTTTGAGGTTGCTGTTAGCTAGGCTGACGCCACGGCACTCTAGCCCAGGCAACAGAGTGAGACTCTGTCTCAAAAAAAAAAAAAAATCATATAAATAGTGGCTGTTATGATTTTACAGATGAGGAAACTGAGACTCCAGCATG
>CAUYRT010087625.1:0-100937 GCA_963574885.1 Lepilemur ruficaudatus | reverse complement strand
TACTGCATAAATTCAGTAAAATGGGACGAAGAGAGTTACTGTCTGTTTCTAGGTGTTTTCTCCTTGGATTCAAGAGCCCTTGCATCTTCTGGTCTCATCTCACCAATTTTTATAGCTTACAGAGAAAAACTAGAGTTATTTCGGATGTTTTGATGCTTTGGACAATTGCCAGAACTCCACTCCACATTTTCTCCTCACTGCCTTGGGTAACCTGCCTGAACCTCTCATTGGCAGATTATGTTTTTCTGCAGGCCCAAAGCACAAAACATTTTCAAAAGTCATTTTGCTGCTCTTTGCAGGGTTGGATGGCAGAGGGGAGTATAAAGGAAGGTATCCTGTAACAGGTACAGGATAGTATCTCTTTTCCATCTGTAGGATGAATGATTTTCTAGGTCTTTTTTTTGTTTTTCAATTGGGACTTGAAGTGGTCACACTTTGGGGGTTGCTAATTACAAGATGCTACAGTAGTAGGTGCAGTGCCTGTGAGCAGTATCCCGGTTCTGGCTGTGTCCTTCCTTGCCTTTCTTCCCACCTTGTTTCCTAGTGGATTAGAAACCGCCACCTTAGTTTCTCCGTACAAAGGCTTGTAATAGCAAATTGTTTAACTGCTCTTCATTTGGTGGCATTTTTTAAAATAAGAAAGCATTTCTCCTTGCAGAGATTTCCAGAGCCTTTCAGAGGGTACTAGTGGATCTGCTTCTATGGAGGCCAAGTCAGTGCCTCTGCCAACCACCATCTCCAGTTTCTTTCTTAGAAGAAGAGGAAGCCAAGAATTCCAGGGAGATGCCCAGGGACATTTCAGTTTCTTGGAGGGAGAGTCCACCATTTGCATATTGAAAGCCTCAAAGTTGATCATTTATAATGACAGTGTGAAATTGGTCATAACTTGATGATTTGAGTCATCTTTTCAACTTGAGATAACCTCGACCTCACAGGGCATAGGTGCACATCGCTCGGTGATTTCTATTCTTTTTACTACTTCTGTTATTTTTTTTTCTCCTATACCTAGTAGTTGAAAGAATATATGTCTACCAAGAAAAATGCATTGCATTGAAGAATATAATTATTTTCTATGATTAACTAATTGAAGAACTAATCTGATCATAAGCATGAGGGAGCTACCCTCAATCCTAGATTGAAGTGATATAATTCCATGAAGCAGCCTGTTTGGGGACAGGGAAGTGGGGAATGAGGCCAAAGGTTTGCAGATGAGAGAAACTAGGTGGGGTGAAAAATGTTATGTCCAAAAGACAGGAGACTCAGTGAATTAACATTTTTTTGCATGTGGGTGAAAATGTGGAAGTGAGTTGAGTGACTAAATGTACGATGGGGGAAAATAACAGGTCCAGTGCGGATAAGAGGATGGGGAAGGTGAGAGGCAGCACTGCTCAAGAGTCATTTCTTCCAAGCTGCTAAGGCTTCTGCATCCTTAGCTGTCCCAGTTTCCTCCACTGGTTGCTGAGTTTTCAGGATACAGCCAATTTATCCTTCAACCATCTGGTGAATCACCTTAAAACCTTTCTCCAATAATGCATGTTGTAAGTTTCATCATTTAAAATATTTTTTAACCCTTAAACAATATAGTACAGGGTTATATAAAAGAAAAGACCAACACCCTCCTCCACCTTCCCCCAGTCTCACATCTGTACCTCAAAGTGAATTTCCACAATAAGTTTGATGTATGTCCTTACAAATCCTTCCTTGATGTACATACATATACATGTATATATAAAAAGACATATAGTTTTGTTTGTGTGCTCTAATACAAATAGTATTATACAATTTATCTAATCCTACATTGGATTTTTTTTCAATTCAGTGATATTTTTGCAGTTCAACAATACAACATATATATCTTTGTATGCCAGTATGTTTAGATCCTCTTCATTCTGTTTAATAGCTGTATAGTATTCCTATTCCATAGATAGAGGTGTAATCGTTCTCCTACTGATGGACATGAGTTATTTTAAATTTTTTTCTATTACATGATGTTATAATCCTTATGTGTCTCTATTTTATCTGGAAGAACATTTTTTCTAAGACTGTTATCTAGAAGTAGAGGGTGTGCTTGTGCATTCACAGGCTCTGTCTCCCTGATCTGTCTAAAGTATGTAGATAACTGTATCTGATAACTGTATCTACTGTATGCTAATATCATACAGTAACTTTACAGTATATTTTAACATCTAGTAAGGCAAGCTCCTTGCCATGGTACTCTTTTTCAAAATGTCTTTGTTATTCACACATATTTTCTCTTCCAAATGAATTTTAGAATCGGCTCATCAAGTTCAATTCTTAAAATCTTATTGGGCTTACATCATATTCCTAAATTAATTTGGGGAGACTTCCCATCCATGAGCATATCTTCCTAATCAAATGAATTTTACATATTCAAGACAGTCTAATTATTTTCTTTATATAGATCTTCTATACTTCCTGTTGGGTTTCATGCTAGGTATATTTTACAGTTCTGTGGCTATTATGAATGAACTCTCTTTTCAAGATGTTCTCTAATTCACTGTGACAGGAAAGTAAGAGTATTACTAGTTTTTTATTTTTTTTTTACTTTTTATTTATTTTTAATTTTTTCTTTCTTATTTCTTTGAAGGGCATTGTAAGAGTATTACTAGTTTTTTTAAAAAAAATCTTTAGTCAGCTGCTTTACTAAAATCTCTTAGTAATAGCTGTTTTCAGTAGATTGTCTTACTTCTCCTAAGATTTTTTTTTTTTTTTTTGGTATATCATCTTCAAGAATGATACTTTTTGTCTCTTTTTTCTAATATTTTTCTTTCTTTTTCTGATCTCATTTCATTGACAAGAATCAATGTGAATTCTGGTTCCCACTATATTGTGATTGGTAGCTGTGAGTGTTGGTATCTTTCTCCCTTACCTGCTTTTGTCAAAATACATCTGATATTTTGCCATTAAGTATGACATCCACTATAGGTTTCTGGTAGATACCCTTTATCAAATTAAACAAGTCTTGTTTTCCTTCTAGCGTGCTAAAAAGTATTTTTGTTTTATTTTAAGAAAAATATGTTAAACAATATAATGGTTTTTCTATATTTTTCCTAGAAGATAACCAGTTTCATCTGGATTATGATTGCTGATATAATGTTGTACATAGTAGTATCACAAAATTTTTAAATCTCTAATTACCTTTTTCTCTTTCCTATATTACTTGCCAATATCATATTCTCGCTTCCTTTCAAACTTCCTTTCAGCGTAGTACCTATTTTCCCAATGCTACCTGTCTTCCCTCCCAGAGTACACTCTATTCCCATTCCACCATATAATAATAACTCTTTATGTTTGCCATTAGGGAAATGCAAATTAAAACCACAATGAATTATTACTACATACCTATCACAGTATTAATAGTAAAAAAATTTTAAGTAGTAAAAATATCAAATGCTGACAAGGATTTGTAGAAACTGGATCACTTATACATTGGTGGAGGGAATGTAAAATGGTACAGACAATCTGGAAAACAATTGGTCGTTTCTTTAAAAAGAAAAAAAAAACTAAACATGTAACTACCATGCATCCTATCCCTTACACTACTTGGCATATAACCCAGAAAAATGAAAGTTTATGTTTACACAAAAACCTATACACAAATGTTTATAGCAACTTCATGCATAATAGCCAAGAACTGGAAACAGTCCGTATGTCCTTAAGTTGGTGAATGGTTAAACAAACAGTGGTACATCCATACCATGGACTACTACTCAGCAATAAAAAGAAACAAACTATTTATACACACAACAACCTGGATGAAGTCTACATACTACATGATTCCATTTGTGTAATACTCTCGGGATGACAACATTATAGAAATAGGAAACAGATTAGTGGTTGCCAGGAGGAGATGAGGGAGAGATGTGTCTGGCTCCCTTTCTTGTTTTCTAGGTACTGGGATGCATTGTAAAATATTCCATTTACTTTTTAAAGGATTTGGAAAGAAAAAGGGCAGGAGGCATGTGTGTTAATTTGGTATCTTGATTCAATCTCCAAGTCACTTCTTACTCAGACTGTATGCTCAGTAAACATGACCTAATAATACTAATGTTAGCTTAAGCCAACATACTTGGGAAGCATATCTTCTTTTCAAAAAAATTATGTAATTTACCTAGACACAAGCATGAAACTGGGTTTTTATATTAGCTGGTGAAGAATTATTAATATTCCTGACATTGATTTCTTCTTCTTTCTGTTATATTTGGAAAATCATAGAATAGTAAATTTTTGGAATATGTGAGTTTTTTTCCTAAGGTATGAGTTCCCTGAAGATAGAAATCTTGTCTTTCTCATTTCTTCTCCTCACCTGCTACATCCCAGTAGCATCGGCCTTCTTTTTGCTCTTTAATCAGTTCCTCCACCAGAGGACCTTTGCCATGATGATCCCTGTGCCTGGAATGTTGCTTCTCCCATTCACCTGCCCACTAATTGTTCAGGTCTCTATTAAAAGTCATTTCTGGCTGAGCATGGTGGCTCACACCTGTAATCCTAGCACTTTGGGAGGCAGCAGAAGGAGGGTCACTTGAGACCAACATAGCCCAAAACCCTGTCTCTACAAAAAACATCAGAATTAGCCAGGTGTGGCAGCATGCACCTCTAGTCCCAGCTACTTAGGGAGGCTGAGGCAGGAAGATCATATGAGCCCAGGAGTTTGAGGTTGCAGTGAGCTGTGATGATGCCACTGCACTCTAGCTTGGAAAACAGAGCGAGACCCTGTCTCGAAAAAGAAACAAAAAAAAGTCATTTCTTCAGAGAAGCATTTTTCTAAGTATTTACTATAAATCAGGCCTAATATAAGTTCTATAATGCCCTTCACCTTTTTGTCAAAGTAATGTTTACAGCTGCAAACATTTTTATGTGGTATATTTTTAAGTTTAAACAGGTTTTCTTATTACAGAACTTCTTAGAGTCCGTCATATCTACTATACATAATGAAATATTTCACAAATTTAATTTGATCATCACTGGATGTTTCATGGGAAAAATGTTTCAGGGGACCCTGAGAATATTTAAACCAGGAATTCTCAGACTAAGCTGCACATTAGAATCACTGGGGATCCATGCGAGAGCCCCTTCTAAGACCAAGCAAATCTAAGTCTTTGCAGGCTAGAGGCTCAAGCATATATATGTTCATATTTTGAATGTGTGTTCATGTTATTACTATCTACCCCTCCCACCAGACTATAAGCCTCACGTGAGCAGGAACATTTTGCTCATTTCTGTATTCCCAGTGCCTAGCACAGGGCCCAAGAGATACAGAATGAATACTCAATTAATTTATTCATTAAAAATTTAGTGACACCTATTATATGTCAGGCTGTATTCTAGGCAGTGGGGATATAACCATAAGCAAACAGACCAAAAACCCCATCTTTGAGGAACTTACATTTTATGGAGTAATAATAACACATAGCAAGGAGTTCCCACATACCAGGCCATGTTCTAACGACTTTATATGCATTAACCCACTTAATCCTCACGAGGTATCATTAGGTGGTATTATTACCTCGAATTTAGGGTTAAGAAAACTGAGGTACAACGATGTTGAGAAATTTTCCCAAGGTCAAATAGTGAATAGATGGCAAAGCATGGGATTGAACCCAGGCAATGTCGCCCTAGGGCCCATGCTCTAACCACTACATGATCCTGGGTGATAAAACATCTCTGAATGAATTAACCAGCAAATGCATGAACCAGTCTCTGAATCACTCACAGCCTAGCAAAGTGCCCCTTTCATAACGGCAGGCCAATCATCTAATCCAACCTCCCGTCCTCTGCTTTACCTCCACACATCCCTTGGAGGAGTCTCTAGCCTTGGCTTGAGTAGCTCTACACACAAGGGGTGTACCTCCCAGTAGGGCAGCCTTTTCTGTTGTCAAATACGAGTTTCTCACCCTTATGGGGCTCATGTCCTTATTTTAAAATCAGGTAGGCTGAGTCATGGGTAAAATAAACGCATTGCGGACACAGCAAACACACTATATGAACTTTTAATCTTCTCCGAACATTACATGCAGTATGGAAAAATTAATAACCAACCAAAAATAAATACACAATTGTTAAGATGACTTACAGTCTGGCAACAACTATCCTGCTTTCTCAATCTCAGGACAATCTGCTGATCCTTTTACTCTAGAATATGGAACCGGGATTAGTGTCAGAAGTTAGAGGAACCGTATTTCAGAAAAATATTTATAATATTGACTGTGTATCTATCATAGGGCTGATATTGTGCCAGTACTTTCATATACAAAAGCTTCCTGATAACTTTCCACTGATTCTAGCTTTGACCTTCAAGAGAATGTCTTGGATAGCAGCTCTTCTAATGTTTGACAATTGCTATTATATTCCTCCTTTTCCTGCTGTAGGTCATTTTGTTCGAGGCTGTAAATATCCCCCATTTCTTTCATTGCCCTTCATATGGCATGGAGACTTTTCCTCCTAAGTGTAGAGCCCACAGTTGAACAAAATCTTCCATTTATGGTCTGAGTAGCTCTGATAGCAATAAGGCTGAGTCCTTGACCATTTGGACACAATACTCCTGAGGAATACACCAAAAATTCTTCTTACCTAAGACTGCTGCAGGAAAGGGTCCAGTGGAAAGTTCATCACTAACAGTCTTTAGACACACTTTTCCTTTCTACTCTGCCTAACAGACGCCTAGTCATCTTTCAAAAATTTTGCAGGCATCACCTCCTCATAAAGCCCTCACCGACTCCCACCTCCCACCCCGACAGAACCAACCAGTTACATCCTCTGTAACACTCCAGTGCCTTGCAAACACTATTTCCCTTCAACACATTAGACAGCATGGCATTTTTTTTTTTGCATGCCTGTCTATATGAACAACTTGAGTGCAAGAGGAAATTGCATCTTATCAACTGTCATGTCCTCGGTGCACATTGCCTGGCTAATTGTGAAACTGAACTAAACTCCAGATGAGAAAGAACTAAGAAAGCAAAAGCTCTGAGTAAAGACAAGAAGAAAATATAAGAATAGGTATTATTTGTTTATTATTATTCAGCAAACCTGTGGAAGGCCTTCGGCCAGGTAATGTGGGCACAGTGATGATGTACTACAGATGGTTTCTGTCCTCAGGGAGCATATATTAATAGTTAAGGGATCATTTACTTTTTTATCCATTCATCCATCCACTCATCACTCAATAAGCACCTTTGAAGTTCTCATTATGCACCAGGCACTTTTCTAGTCATCATGGACACAGCAGTGAACAAAATCAACACGGTTCCTGCTGAAATGGAGTTCTTGGCCCGGCAATGCAAGAACTTACTGATATTTAGGTATCCATTCCTTGACCACAAGTCAACAAATACTAAGTGCTTGTGATGTACTGGGTACTGTGCAAGGCACTGCGTACGCAACAATGAGCATGATAAACACTGTCTCCTTGCTTGTGGAGATTAGAGGTTAGTGGTGGAAACAAAAAGCTCACCAACATAAGAATTCACTTTGCAACATAAAGAAAATAAAGCCTGTATTGACCCAAGGTGTTGCGGCTGGAGTTTTTAACTGGCTTTTTCCAACACCCATCTTTCAAGGAGCCTCATCCCAGATCCCTTTCCTTTATAAGTACTGTAGCCCACAGCTCTCTTCTCGAACCTCCAACCCTCGTCGTCAGTTTCATCCTGCACCAGTGCTGGCTCTCCCAGGCTCACTGTCTTCAGTGCACTTGCCCTTGGAAAGTTTCTGCAAAGGTGATCACATCACCAACTGAGGGGAGCAGCTTATTCCTCCCTCCTCCCTCTTACACACCCCTCGGGAACATTGGAGCCATGAAGCTTCTTGGCGGAGAGAGAGGCCCACCAGGCAGCTCTTTATTGCCATGCAACTGTGAGATTCCTCCTCACACTTCCTTCTCGGGAGAAGTCAGCGTGCCAATGGAGATTTAACAGCGGAGCAGGGCGCAGTGACGTGCCAAGCCTCCCCCGCCCCCCACCCAGCCCCGGTACCACCTCCTACCGCCGTCCCCACCCCTGGACTGAACAAACTGCATCACTGACCCCCTGGGAGCCTGGCAGTTACTGAGCCCAGACGCCTCAGGGGCTGGTGAGCTTCCAGTGGCCGCAGAGGCAGGTCTCCTCTCCACTCAAGGCAGACGCAGACTCAAGCGCAGCTCTGTCCATGCCTACCCAACTGGATACGCAGCTGGCACTGCAGATGACGAGCCACTTTCTAGGTCACCTTCTCTCCGCAGAGATTTTCTCTTGAATCCTTTTTGGCCAGATCCCTTTGCAGCATTATAGTTTGTCAGTAGCCCGCGACTGCTTTCTAGAATTTCTCTCCAGGAGAGAGTGTGTTTTTCTAAGAAATAGGTGTTCTAGCCTGAAGCCTAATTTCATGTGAGGGCTCAAATATGAAACCAAAATAATCACCCTCAAGCCTGGAAACTGAGGGGCCTCTCCACTCCCTGAAGAGTGCTTCCTTTTGGGGAGAGGGGAGGTGAGGGTGGTCCTTTGTGTTGTTTTAATAAAATTTTTCTAATTTTAAAAGTAATATGGGTTCCTTGTATTCAGCCAGGGTCCCAACAGAAGCCACACCCGGCTTGAATTTCGAAGAGATTCTAACGAAGAGATTATTTACAGAGAGGTGAGAAAGGTTCATGGATGGACAAGGGACTTGGAAGCGCTGGGCAAGAGCGACGCTGGGCAGCTGCTATCACCCCTCCACTGGAAAGGGAGAGGGTGGAGCAGCGATCCGAAGCTGTTGGGTGAAGACTGAGGCACTGGCTGCACCCAACCCCAAACCTGAGGGCAAGGGGACCTGCGTTGATAGGGGTCAGCCTCCCACAGACAGAGAGTGGTACAGAAAAGGTCAAAAAAAGAAGGGTTCTGGGGTGAAAAGAAAAAACAGTTCTGGAGGACAAATGGAAAAACCAGCACAATATTTAATAATGATAGAACATGGCAAAGAGCAGAAAATTGAAAAGCAGGACAAAACATCACCCTTAGTTTTACATCCCAAAGAAATCTACCCCTCAAATGAACTTCTAGTATTCTTCAATGTCTTTCTAACAAAGTTGAGATCATATATTTAATAATAATGGGGAATATTTGTCAAGCCCATACCACGTGCCAAGCATTGGGTCAGGGCTTTGTAAGCATTGTTTCTTCTAAACTTCACACAGCCCTGTGTAGTAGGCACCATGAATAAGTTATCTCCTAATGAAGGAAGAACCTAAGGCAAAGAGAGGAACTGGCTGAAGGTCTTACAGCCAGTATATGCTAGAGTCAACTTTAACCCCAGTCATTGACCCCAGGGTCTCTGCTCTTAATGACTGTGCTACCCCACCAGCTCTTCCACTACCCGCCAGCAGGTCCCCATGTTATGACTGTTGCTTTCAAGCATTGTTTTAATTCATCTATAATATCACATGGAATATATCAATATGCATTTTATTCTTTTTCAGTTGCTAGATATCCAAGCAGCTTCTAATTTTTTTCACTATTATGTATGCTGCTCCCATGAATGTCTCTGTAATTAGGGTTTTTCCTGCATTTTGAATATTTCTTTAAAGGAGAGTTCTAATAGTTTTTTCCCTATTTTGATTTTTCTATAGTTTCAAATCACATAATTACAGTTAGCTAAATGTGGACTTAGGAAATAATATAAAAACTCTCCTATTCTACCACTCCACCCCACCCCAAGGAAATATTCTTCCCCCCAAGGAAAAAAATAAAAGTAAAAAAATTAAATATAACTTTATAAAAGTATAATTTTATACTCATTATACTCAGCATGATTCAAGAAGCTCAAATTTTAACAAAAAATGGCATCTAAATAGGGTACCGGGGGAGGGCAGGGCAGTAGGGGGTTTACCAGACTTCACAGTCTAAATTAGGTCTTCCTGTTATATTCTCTAAGGGTACCATGTAAGTGTCTCTCATAGCCCCTTTCCCACTTTGTAATTTCATCTTTATCTATATATTAATTGCTTAATATCTGTTTTTCTTTCTAGATTATATTCTCCATGAGGGTAGGAACTGTGCCTATTCAGTTCACCATTATTAACTCACTGAGTAGCACAATGCCTGGCACAGGGGACATGATTATTTGTTGAATAGATGAATTTACGTCTCTCATTTCTGGCCCTGGAGGTCCTTGTACACACAGTCTCAGTAAAGTACACACAATGTTTTCCTCCTTCTCTTCATTGTTAAACCAAATGGAAAGAATTCTCTCTGACTTCTGTCTTGGCCCTGACTCCGTACTAACTGTATGACCTTGGCCACAGATGTCACAACATCTCTGAGCTTTGGTTCCCTTGTCTATAAAACAACTAGGTTAATTTATGATCTCTCAGGACTCCTGCTCTAACATTCTGTGATTTCATCGATTAGTCACTTCTTCAATCCAAAGGTTAAATAAAACTGATGATCCTGCATAGACTTAGAACTCAACAGCATAGAGTTAATCTATGGAAATGAACAAACTCTCTGGTGAAGACAGATATCCAGGGAATATATGAGATACTCTGAGACATGCAACCATGAATTGGAAAAGACACAGAACTAAGAGACAAGTCATCACTCTGCCACCTACTAGCTTTGTGATCTTGGCATACGTTTCATCTCCTCTAGGCTTCAGTTTCTTCACATATAAAATAAGGACAATATTATCTGTCTCAGTTGCTTCATGTATTGTTATGAGGATCAATACAAATGAGATAATATAACTGAAAACGCTTTCTATTATAATGTGCTATATAAATGTAAGATGATATTATTATTAACATAAAGTTCATAATATTAACACATTATAAATCCAAATTAATTAAACAATGCAGTACTGATACATACTAGACCAATGGATTAGAAGGATTAAAAATCCACAGTAGCTCCAAGTAGACGATAAGGTAAAAGTGATATATTGGTGGGAAAGAGACACACAATTCAATAAAAAATCTCCTGGATTGCCATCTGAAAAGTAAACTGAAATTGAATTCATGTCTCACAGTTTATTCTAGACTAAATTATAAAGGGATCAGATATTTCAACATAAAAATAAAATAATAAAAGTTCTAGAAGAAAACATGGGAGAAATCTTTTACAATTAGAGCAGAAAAGGCCTTAATAACCATGATTCAAAATCTAGAAAAAAATTCAACCTTACTTAAAAAAAAAAAAACTTCAGCAAAAACAATTATATAAGCAAAGTTTTAAAAAGACAAATTTTCATACCAGTATACATAGACTCCTCGCTCTAATATATAAATAGCTCTTAAAAATCTATGAGAAAAAATGAAGATGAGAGAAGAAAACAAGTGACTCCTAAGCATATAAAAAGATGTTCAAACTCTCTCATTATAAAAGAAATGCAATTTAAAACAACTTGAGATAAGACTTTTCACTTTTCAGAATATCAAAAAATTCAAAAGTTTAATACATACTCAGTAGATTGGACTCTAGGAAACAGTAAATCTCACATAATGCTAGTAGAAGTGCACTTTTCTATGACCATTATGAAGGTCAGTTGGGCAATATCTATCAAATTACAAATGCAAATAACCTTTGACCCAGTAATTCTAATTAGTAGGATTTATCTTACAGATACCCTTAGAGATGTATAAAATGACATATGAACTAGAGTTGTTTGTAAGAATAAAAAGTATAAATTGCATCAGTGCAGTTTATAAGAGTAAAATATAGAGTATCTTTCAATTGAGAGCTAGTTAAATAAATTGTCATACACATCCATACAAAGCAGCTATAAAAAGGAATATGGAATCACACTAGGTATCATATATGAAAAAACTTCCAAGATACGTTAAGTTAAAGAAAAGTTTAGAAGAACATATATAGTATGTTACCTTTTGTGTAAAATTGGGGGAAGATGATCTTCATTCATATTTGTTTGAATATACATAAAGAAACTGTGGAAAGATGTGTAAGACACTAAGAAGAGTGGATACCTATGTGGGAGAGCAAATCTGAGAACTGGGAAGACAAGAAATAAGGGAGACTTGTCACTGCATAACTGTTTATACCGTTTGGTTTTTGAACCATGTAGCTATTCAATACATTCAGCTTAATATAAAGATCAAAATAAAAATAAAGTTTATGGGATACCAAAGAAACAAAGTGAGACAAGAGAGGAAAAGCAATGGAAATAGATCAGACAGAAGACTACCACAAAGGAACTGTCTTTAAAGATCACATAAGGACAGTCAAAAGAGAAAGACCAGGTGGAGAGACACTTTTCATCCTATACCCAGGAGTAGACAATGTTCAAAAGAACACCTGAAAGAAGAGAGAAAGAGAATATAATTTTCTGTAAATTCCTAGTGTTTTTCTAATACTGACAAACAGGAGAGAACAATACAGTAAGCCAAAGTGGGCAAATTATTTCAGATCTTTCAGGGAGAAAGAAAAGAAAAAAACCTGTTGCTATCATTTCTGTGACTGTAGGGGGTGAACTTCATGGAGCAGACTCCCATAATGAATGAAATAATAAATTTCTCCAAAAGAGTCTTTTGTAGTGCTTATTTAAGCTATCAGGAAAGTGAAGAGTCTTAAATGACAAGAGTGTTTACATATTTAATTTTTGTGTAACCTTAGAACCATAAAAGCTCTCTCTTTCAGATGGGGAATATGTGACACATGCAGTTAATTTCCACATTAAATTATTGAATGAAAAATACACACATTATCCATTGTGACTCCAGGATTAGGTCAGGTCAAATTTTATTGCTTTTGGCCAAGGGCTTTTGTAAGACTTACAAGGCTAAGAGCAGGTACAGTGTGATCTCTGGTATAAGTTATAGAGTTAGAATGAGGTTCTGAGTGGGAAAATACTTAGCATTTCAGAGGTAATTTTGTGAAAGTCATCATGAGACTAGCACAGTACCGTGTTGATTTAACTGGAACTTTATAAGATCACTTTAGCTCTGGTTTCTGAAACTGCCAAGGTTCATGTATCCACCTGACAATAAATAACCAACTTTTCCTAGATTGATCTGTAATGGATGCTAATTTGAATTAGCCCCAAGAAGTTTCTGGAATAGGGCCAGAAAAATACAGGGAGGGAAAAAGGAGGAAGCAAACTGTGGATGATTCTCTAGTTCAGGGGTTCCAAAAACAAACATTTGATGAGCTGAAAGTGTCTAATAGTATCTACCTTCAAATTTGGATGTGAGCATGGATCCCAGAAAGGGTTTAATTATTTTATCAGAGTAAACAAAATTTGTACTAGATAAAAACCATGTACTACACAGAACCTTTTGAACAAAGTGCTATCCCTTAGGTTAGTTTATGAAAGAAACGTAGTGGAAGTAGTAGCAGTAATAATAGGAAATACTTATTGAGCTCTTGTTATGTGCCCAGCTAAATGTTTTATATGTATTATATCCTTCAATCCTCTCAACAATCTTATGAAGTAGGACCAATTCTTATCTTTGTTTTGTACAAGAGGAAATTGAGGTTCAGAAAAAAGAAGTTACTGAAGTCTAACAGATAGTAAGTGATGAAGCCAGAATACATATTCCTCTAAAGTGCCTGCTCAAGACATCATATCAGACCTCCATCAATGTTAAAACACTATCACATTTTCATTGTTCTATAGAGTTTACTTATAACCAATAGATGCTCTGCATTTGATTATGGCTTCTTGAACATAGATTTGAATTAAGGAGAATCCATCCACTCCCAGTTCAGAATTGCCAAAGTATCAGAAGACTAAAAATAAAATAGAAAATCATGTAGAACCCTGTTACAAAGCGGTTTTTGGCTATATTAACTGTAGATCATTTCAGCTCCATACTTCCGTATCAGAAATAAGACTGGAATTATCTTAGAGTTGGGTTTCAACAAAATTTCTAGATGCTTTCTTCAATACCTGCAATTACTACAAATTTTTTTCAGTATGAACTTTCTAGAACAGTATTTATTAAGCACAAATAGCTAAACATTTAAATTCCTTTTATTGGTCAGTTGGCCCATAATATTCTGAGTGTCTCTCTGAAAATTATCAAAGATGTTTATAGGACTTTTATCTCCCTGTGTGTGCTTAACCATATTTTCTCCGTTTCTCTTCTTTGAGACATTCTAGTTAAACCTGAATTCCTGTTATGAATTAACAGAGGTATAAATTGCTAGTGGTGGATGGGATAAAAACACCTATGAAAATGGAGGGTGTTTTATTTGGACCCTCCAGGAATACTCTCTGTATTACCTTAGTGGTGGGGAAATAGAGCAATCAGCTTCTTTATTCTCAAAAACTACATTCAACTCACAGATACTACAGAAAAAGAGAGGAGAGAGAGGGTCAAAGATACTAAGTTTACATTATTGGAATAACAAAAGCTTTTATTTCTGTTACCTATTTCAAAATTATTCATGCCAGGAAAAAAACTAATTAATTTTGAATGTTTTAAAATAATGCTCTCTGTGATGTGAGCATTCTTCCTGATTACAAACGTAACTGGCTCCTGAAAGCTCAGCATCACAGATTCTGGGGAGATGGTTAACTTGATATAAAAACAAAAGTTTCTTCTCCCCAGTTAGGCCCGGTTTGACTACAAGAATTAACAATGACTAATAGCTAGGGGTTGGGAGGAAGTCATGAGATCATGTTACTTAAAACACAAAATGGTAAATGCTCTTAAGATTTTTTTAAAATCCACATCTTACAATTTGTTTCACCATCTTATGAGATTCTAAAAAAGCAACTACATTGCAATAATCTTAAAATCTCGTCCAGGAACAACTTGCACTTACAGGAAAATGAGATAGATGCCCTTTTCCCTATTTCTCCTGCTAAACATAGCTAAAAACACTGGGAATTGAACAAAAACAAGCATAAAAAGATCCTGAAAGGTGAAGAGAAAAGGCAGACCAGCTAGGAACCTTAGGACCTAACAACAACATAGAATGACTTCCCAGATTGGAGATGAAGAACAGCTCTTACTAGTTTCATTTATTTAAAAGTTTGTTCCTAGTGGCATCTAAATTAATCCTGATCACTGACTGCTCTATGATGAAGAGAACCTCACAGAAGTTAATCAGCATCTCTTTAACTGAGACTCAAATAGCATTCATGACCCTCTTGCTCCTCATTAAGCCAAGTTATGCCCAGATAGCTACATCATGTTGATACTCCTATGATGTCTATTTTTTTCCCTAAAACATGACTTTAGTAAAGGAAGAAGAGATACTATTTTTTAAATGCAAGCAATCACAAGTTCCTTCCTCATTTATTTGAATTTGTTTCCAGGTCCTCTACTTTGTAGCTGTGTGACCTAAAGCAAGTTTACTTAACCCCTCTGGCCTCAGTTTCTTCCTAAAATAGGAAGACAATGCTTCTGCTGTTTTCAGAGTCATAAAAATGGATCCACAGTTACTTAATTACATATATATTTAAAAAAATATTAACTGAGAGTACAATAACCATTAAGCAGGAGAAAAACCAGGACAATTTTGAGAGGTAAGACCCTAAACAACAGATTTTCCATTTTTTATTTGTCACAAATGATTGTGCCTAGTTATGGGGTATCATGTAATGTTTTGATCTGTGTATACATTACAGAAAAAGTCCATCAAGCTAACATATTCATTACCTCATCAGTTTATTATTTTTTGTGGTAAAGACATTAAAATCTATTGTCTTAGCAATTTTGAAATATACAAAACATATTTATTAATTGCAGTCACCATGTAGTGCAATAGGTAACTAAAACTACCCAGTCTAACTAAAACTTTGTGCCCTTTGATCAACATCTCCCTTTCCCCAGCCCTTCCTGGCTCCCACACAGTCTTTGGTAACCACCTTTCTACTTCCTGTTTCTATGAGATCAACTTTTTTAGATTCCAGATATAAGTGACATCATACATTACTGTATTTGTCTTTCTGTGCCTGGCTTATTTCACTTAGCATAATGTCCTCCAGTTCCATCTGTGTTATAAGTGACAGAATTTCCTTCTTTTATAAGGCTGTATAGTATTTCATTGTGTGTGTGTGTGTGTGTGTCACATTTTCTTTATCCATTCTTCCATTGATGGACACTTAGGTTGATTCTATATCTTGGCTATTGTGAATAATACAGTGAATGTGGGAGTACAGAAATCTCTTCAGCATACTGATTTCAATTCCTCTGCATACACAGCCACAAGTGGGGTTGCTGGATCATATGGTAATTCTAATTTTAGATTTTTGAGGAACCTCCATACTATTTTACAAAATAGCTGTACTACTTTACATTCCCACTAACAATGTACAAGTGTTTCCTTTTCTCCACATCCTCACCAAAAGTTCTCATTTGTCTTTTTGACAGCAGTCATTCTAAAAGGTTTGAGGTGCCATCTCACTGTAGTTTTGCATTGCAGAGATAATTTCATGGAAGTCATCATGAGACTAATACAGTCCCATGTTGATTTAATTGGAACTTAAATTCACATTTTGCATTTTCCTGATAATTAGAAATGTTGAGCATTTTTTTCATATATCTATTGGCCATTCATATTTCTTCTTTTGAGAAATGCCTGTTCAGACCCTTTGCTTTTTTTTTTTTT
The DNA here is from genome assembly GCA_963574885.1 of Lepilemur ruficaudatus. NCBI lineage: Eukaryota > Metazoa > Chordata > Mammalia > Primates > Lepilemuridae > Lepilemur > Lepilemur ruficaudatus. The sequence continues at coordinate 84,393 of CAUYRT010087625.1, read as the reverse complement.
TTTTTTTTTTTTGAGACACTGTTTAACCCTTTTTCCCTGGCTAGCGTGCCGTGGCATCAGCCTAGCTCACAGCAACCTCAAACTCCTGGGCTCAAGCGATCCTACAGCCTCAGCCTCCCGAGTAGCTGGGACTACAGGCATGCACCCCCATGCTTGGCTAATTTTATGTATATATTTTTTAGTTGTCCAGCTAATTTCTTTCTATTTTTTTAGTAGAGATGGGGGTCTCGCTTTTGCTAAGGCTGGTCTCGAACTCCTAAGCTCAAAGGATCCGCCCACCTCGGCCTCCTAGAGTGCTAGGATTATAGGCGTGAGCCACCGCGCCCAGCCCCTTTGCCCATTTTTAAATCAGGTTATTTGTTTTATTGCTGTTGAGTTGTTTGAGTTCCTTTTTTTTTTGGCTATTAACACCTTATTAGATATGAGGTTTGCAAATATTTTCTCCCAATCAGTGGGCTGTCTTTTCACCCTGTTGTTTCCCTTGCTGTGAAGAAGTTTTTTGCTTTGATGCAATCCCATTTATTCATTTTTGATTTTGCTGCCTGTGCTTTTGGAGTTCTATCCCAGAAAAAATTGCCCAGATTGGTGTTGTAGAGCTTTTCCTATATATTTTTCTCTAGTGGCTTTATAATTCCAGGTCTTACCTTTAAATCTTTTATCCATTTTGAGTTGATTTTTATATATAGTGTGAGATAAGGGTCCAATTTTGTTCTACATGTAGATACCCAGTTTTCCTAATGCCATTTACAGAAGTGACTGTCCTTCCCCCTTTGTGTGTTCTTGGCATCTAGGTTGAAAATCAATTGACCATAAATACATGGGTTTATTTCTGGGTTTTCTATCCTGTTCCATTGGTCAATGTGTCTTTTCATATGCCGTGCTATTTATACCATGCCACTTTGATTAAAATAGCTTTATAATATATTTTGAAATAAGGGAGTGGGATGCCTCCAGCTTTGTTTTTTCTACTTGAGATTGCTTTGGCTATTCAGGGTCTTTTCTGGTTCTATGCAAATTTTAGGATTATTTTTTTCTATTTCTATGAAAAATGACATTGGAATTTTGATAGGGATTGCATTGAATCTTTAGATTGCTTTGAGTAGTGTGAACATAACAATATTAATTCTTCTAATGCATGGACATGGGATATCTTTCCATTTATTTGTATCTTCTTCAATTTCTTTCATCAGTGTTTTATAGTTTTAAGTGTACAAATCTTTCACCTCCTTGGTTAAATTTACTCCAGGTATTTTTTTGTGATATTTTAAATGGGATTGTTTTTTAAAATTTCTTTCTTAATTTCATTGTTAGTATATATTGATTTTTGTATGTTGATTGTGTAACCTGCACTTTACTGAATTTGTCAGTTCTAACAGTTTTTTTTTGTGTGTGTGTGGAGTCTTTATGGTTTTCTATATATAAGATTATGTCATCAGCAGAGACAATTTTACTTTTTCCTTTCTTGTATGGATGCCTTTTATTTCATCTTATTGCCTAATTGATCTGGCTAGGACTTCTAGAACTATGTTGAATAGAAGTGGCAAGAGTGGGCATTCATGGCTTGTTCCTGATCTTAGAGGAAAAGCTTTTAACTTTTCATGTGTGATGTTAGCTGTGAGCTTTTCATATATGGCCTTTATTGTATTGCTATGCAGCCCTAGTATAAATCCCACTTGATCACGGTGAACGATCTTTTTAATATGCGGTTGAATTGGGTTTGCTAGTGTTTTGTTGAGCATTTTTGCATCCATGTTCATCAGGGATATTGGCATATAGTTTTCTTTTCATGTAGTGTCCTTTCTTGGCTTGGGTAATGCTAACCTCATAAAATAAGTTTAGAAGTATTCCCTCCTCTTCAATTTTTTTGGAATACTTTGAGAAGAATTAGTATTAATTCTTCTTTAAATTAAACAGCAAAGCCATCAAGTCCCAGATTTTCTTTGATGGGAGACTTTATTACTGATTCAAACTCCTTACTCACTATTGGTCTGTTCCAAATGTCTGTTTCTTCCTGATTCACTCTTGGTAGGTTGCATGTTTCTAAGAAGAATTCATCCATTTCTCCTAGATTATACAATTTTTTTGTCTATAGTTGTTCATATTAATCTCTTATGATCCTTTGTATTTCTGTGATATCAGTAGTAATGGCTCCTCTTTCATTTCTGACTTTGAGTCTTTGCTCTTTTTTCTTTGTTCTAGCTAAAGGTTTGTCAATTATGTTTACCTTTTTTAAAAACCAACTTTTAATTTTATTGATCTTTTATATTGTTTTTCTAGTCTCTATTTTGTTTTTTTCTGCTCTGATCTTTGTTATTTCTTTCCTCTTGCTACATTTGGGCTTATTTTGTTCCTTTTTTCCCCCAGTTCCTTGAGTTGTAACACTAGGTTGTTTATTTGAGATCTTTCTTCTTTTTTGATGTAGGCATTTACTGTTATAAAATTCTCTCTCAGGACTACTTTTGCTGCATCCTACAAGTTTTGGTATGGTATGTTTCTATTTTTATTTGTCTCAAGATCTTTTTAAATATTCCTGTTAATTTCTTCATTGACTGATTGGTTGTTAAGGAACACGTTGTTTAATATTTGTAAGTTTTCCAAAATTCCTCCTGTTTTTCATGTCTAGTTTCATGCCACTGTGATCAGAAAAGATACTCAGTATGATTTCAATCTTCTTAAATTTGTTAAGACTTGTTTTGTGGCCTAACATATGATCTATCCTATAGAATATTCCATGTGTGCTTCAGAAGTATGTTTATTCTGTTTCTGTTGGATGGAATGTCCTATAAATACTTGTTAGGTCCAGCTGGTCTAAAGCATAGCTCAAGTCCAATGTTCCCTTATTGATTTTCTGTCTAGATGATCTGTCCAATGCTAAAAGTGGGTTCTTGAAATCTCCTACTATTATTGTATCATAGTCTATGTCTCCCTTCAGATCTATTCCTACTTGCTTTATATATTTAGGTATTCCAATGTTGAGTGCATATATATTTACAATTGTTTTAACTTGATGGATTAACCCCTTTATCATTATATAATGAACTTCCTTATCTTTTTTACAGTTTTCAACTTAAAGTCTATTTTGTCTGATACAACTATAGCTACCCCTACTCTCTTTCAGTTTCATTCACATGAAATATCTTTTTCCGTCTCTCAACTCTTAGTCTATGTATGTCCTTAGTTAAAGTGAGTGTCTTGCTTGCAGCATATAATATAGTTAGGTCTTGCTGTTTTATGCATTCAGCTACTCTATGTCTTTTGATTAGAGAATTTAATCCATTTACAGTCAAAGTAATTATTGATAGGTAAGGATTTACTATTGCCATTGTGTTCATTGGTTTCTGGTTAGTTTGTAGACCTTTTGTCCCTCTCTTCCTTTCTTGATGTCTTCTTTTGTGGTGTGATTTTCTGTAATGGTATGCTTTAAATTCTTTCTTTCTGTCTTTTGTGTATCTACTAAGGGCTTTTGCTTTGTGGTTACCATGAGGGTTACATAAAACATCTTATCCTAATAATAGGCTATTTTAAGCTGATAACAACTCAATTTTGATCACTTGCACAAACTCCACACTTTTACTCCTCCTCCAATTTGTTTTGATGACACACTTGGTATCTTTTATATTTTGTGTCTCTTAACAAATTATTGTTTCTATATTTGTTTTTAATAGCTTTGTCTTTCAACCTTTATACTAGAGATATAATTGATTTTCACACACCATTATAGAATAGGAGTGTTCTGAGTTTTACTTTATACTCACTTTTACCAAAGAGTTTTATATTTTCATATATTTTCATGCTATTGAAAATAGCTATTTAGCAACATTTTCCTTCATCTTGAAGGATTCCTTTCAGCATTTTTTGTAAGGCAGTTCTAATGGTGATAAATTCCTTTAGCTTTTATTTGTCTTAGAAAGTTTTATCTCCCCTTCATTTTTGAAGGACGGGATTGCTAGGCATAGTATTCTTGGTTAACAGGTTTTTTTTCTTTCTCCTTTTTTAACATATCATACCACTCCCTTTTGGCCTACAGGGTTTCTGTTTTTAAAAATCAACTGAAAGTCTTATGGAGATTTCCTTGTTTATAACAAGTCACTTTTTCCGTGCAGTTTTCAATATTCTCTCTTTGTCTTTAATTTTTGACAATTTGATTATAATGTGTCTTGGTAGAAGGTCTCCTTGGATTCATCCTATTTGGTGTTTGTTGAGCTTTCTGGATCTGGATTTCTAATCCCTTCCCCAGACTTGGGGTGTTTTCTGCCATTATTTCTTTAAATATGTTTTCTGTTCCTTCCCCTCTCTCTCCTTCTTCTTCTGGTACTTTGACAATGTGTACATTATTCTGCTTGATGATGTCCCATAAGTCCCTTAGGCTGTCTTCACTCTTTTTTTCTTTTATTGTCTTTTTACTCTTCAGATTGGATTTACAATCACATGTCTTCAAGTTTGCCAGTCCTTTCTTCTGCTTGATATAGTCTGCTATTGAGCCCCTCTATCAATTTTTGAGTTTAGTTATTGTATTCCTCAGCTCATTGGTTTCTGTTAGGTGTATTTTTATATTTTCTATCTCTTTGTTGAAATTATGTTTGCTCTTGCATTGCTTTCTTTACTTTGGTGAGCATCTTTATGACTATCCTTTTAAATTGCCTGTCAGGTACATCACATATTTCCATTTCATTGGGGTCAGCTTCTGGAGATTTATCTTGTTGTTTTATTTGGAACATATATATTTCCTGCTTCTTCATTTTACTTTTCTCTTTGTGTTGGTTTCTGCACATTAGATAGAAGAACCACTTCTCCCAGTATTGCTAGACTGGTCTTGTTTAAGAGATATTTCTCCCTCGTCAGCCTATTCAAAGATTCTAAGTTCTTCTAAACTCTTTTGCTTGTCTAATCTGTTATAAAGACAGACTTGTTCTTAATGGCCCACAAGAATCTAGAGAGTTTCAAGTTGTGCTACTGCCTTGAGAAAATATGATAGAAGCCAGTCCCTTTGGATGCAGCTGGAGAAATTAGAGTGTTAAATATGTGTTTCAGTTTCTTCTTTCCTTGTAGAGAAGCTGAAAGCCAGAGTATCTCTCACTGGTTCTGCTCTGCACCATGGAGAAGGTCTGAGGAAGATACTTGTCCTCTTCATCAGACTGTTCACTTTCAACCTGAGGATATAGCTGCTAAACATTTGCAAGTTTAAAAGTTACCTCCATCAATTCCCAGAGCTAGATGATTTAGAAGTCAGACATTTGGGTGAAAGCTATAAAAGTTTGGGCACTCTATGCTTTCAGAAACTGCTTCCAGAGACAGTCTGCAGATATGGATTTATTGCTTGAAAAAACTAGGGAAGAAGCTGAGGGGAGTGCCCACTCTTCTGTTTGAGCAAGCAGAAGTTTCACACCCTCCTGGCAGCAGGAGCCTTCCGGTATGGAGTTATCACTGAAGCAAGCCAGAGAAGGCGGCCCAGGGAGTGCCCACTCTCCATTTCAGGCATGGAGAGGTGCCTCAGCCTCCCTCTAATGAGAGATTGCAGGAGTTTATCTCTAGAGAAAGCTGGAGAAGAGGGTGCAAATAGTGCCATTCCTCCTGTTCTTGTTGGCAGAGGCCTCCAACCTTTTTCTATGGAGGGATTGCAAGGCTAGGATTATTGCTGGAGCAAGCTGGGGAAGAAAGTATAGGGAGTGTTTAGGCTTGAAGAGGTTTATTCTTTGTTTGCTTTGCAGGCTCCCAGATACTGGCTTGTTAGATGCCAGAACCACAGGGAGCTGCTGGAAAAGTGTGCAGCCAAACCCTTTCCATGGGGAAGGTGGAAGCTCAACTGTTCCCGGGGGCTACAGCAGCTGGGAGTGTTGCGTGGTTCAAAACCTCTCTTTGTTCTTTGTCCTTAAGGGAAATCTTTTGATGCCCTGTCCCTGCTGTTTCTCAAGCAGAATGACTTAAGAGCCAAGCCCTCCAGCAGGAACTGTATAGCTGGGCACTACATGTGTGGTACAAGCCTCTCACTCCTTGGGAAGAAGCTGGGAATTGGGGTTTCCTTTCTGAGTATAAGGCTGTGATCATGGTAGTGTTAGTGCATGCGTGTATCTTCACTTTTTCTACCTGTTTTGATGTGGATATTTTCTCAGTGATCCAGCATGTAGGAATCCAGTCTTTCAACTGGATTCTGGCTCTCTCTGGAGAGAACTGACCCATGTTAGGTGTTTACTCAGTGTGTCTGTGGGAGAAGGGATAGTCAGGAGCTTTCTATTCCATCCTGTTGCTGACATCACTCCAGACTTTCCATTTTCTTTACCTTGTGTTATAAGTGGGAGCCTACTAGAATTCTCTGAAGTCCATGTTCTTTTCTTTCTTCATGTTGTTAGGTTGTAAGATAGTTTTGTCCACACCGGAGGATGAGCACTTCCTAGAGGCTTCATCTTTCTTACATGACTGTTTCTTTGAATCAGAATATTCTTTGTTTGCTTTGTTAGTCAGGAGGAGGGAATCTAATTTCTTCAATCTCTATTTGAGTGATTTTCAATGGAATAGTTCTAACTACCCAATAGAAATAGTTTGCCAAAACTTCCCCCACAATTTTCAAGTAAATTTATTTGATCATAATTATTAAATGGTTTCTAGAGGTATTCTTTTAAATAATATGTCCTTTTATTTTCTGATAATTTTTTTCTTCCACTTCAAACGGTCGAATCTATTTGACACTGTGGTGGTAAATTCTTTGTTATTTGGTAAGGAATTAACAAAGCTGAAGAATGTGTTTGTGTTGGTTCGATGTTCTTTGAGATCAGAGGATAAAGATTTGGCCTTATGGATCTTTTATTCATATTGTCTGATCTAATTCTAAATAATCAAAACCCAGTAAAAGTTTTAGAAAATTGTAATTTTAAAAATGATTTTAAGAGATTACCCTTTGTTTTAAAACAGTAAGAGTAATACAAAAAGGGTAAAATAAAAAATAAAAATGTATAAATCAATTTTAGAAGAATTTTACTTAAAATGGTGATGTGATGAGATCTTAAAAAGCAAGAATAAGAGTGTGAAACACTAAGAATTATATAAAATATATATAATAAAAAATAAAAGAAAACCCTAGGATCCCCAAATTTAAAACTAAGAGAAAAGCAGAAATCATCTGGCCCAATCTGTTCTTTTAAAACTTAAGAAACTGGGACCCAGAGAGGTGAAGGGACTTTCTCAAGGCCACAGAATTATTTGGCAGAGCCAGGACAAAAACTCAAGACCCCTGACTCCCAATTCACCATTATTCCCTCTGTAGCATATTACTTCCCAAGTAAAAAATCACCAGAAATTACAGAAAGACCTGAAGCCTAGACTAGAATTTCAGGGGTTAATGAACCTTGCCCATAATCTGAGCAATTTGTAGAACTGAGGTGAGATTTCTTGAGTTTGCAGAAGTTAAGCATTCTTAACAAGAGAAGCTTGGTTCAACTCTGATCTCTGGGGGATTAGAGTAACATGCTGAGAGCTCTTAGGCCCTTGCTATTTCTGCGAGCTTCAGAGGTTCACATCTCAGTGCATAGGTCCCTGCATTTTTAACTGGGTGAATCATGGGAACAAAACTACCAGCTCAGAATCTCCAGGCAGTTGGCCAAACCCCAGTGGATGAGAGTAGCCCACTGACCCTCCCTCTTTATGGTCCTGGCCATGATGTTAAGAAATACAAATTCAAGAATCTGATTTTGCTCTTTATGTGGACTCCCTTTAAGCATAACCAGCCTTGTGTGGCAATGACTGCCTCAGTCCATACTCCTTTGCATGCAGACAATCTTTTAACAGCCTGGCCCCAACATATCCTTCCAGCTTCATATCTTGCCATTACTGTACAGCCAAAACCCCAGAGCAGCTCGCCTTATCTTGATGAGCTCATCATATAATCTCATACTTTCATGACATTGCACATGCTCCTCCCTATGCATATCATGCCCTTCCATTTCTCCCCAAAATCTAGAATAAATATAAATAGATGGCTGTATAGATGAATGGATGGATAGAAAATGAATGCGGGAATGAATAAATATAATTTGAGAAGCCATTAGAAAACCTGCTGCCTTAAAATAGCTCTAGCTCACATTTAAAACAGTACAATTAAACCTCTACTATTTGAGTAGCTAGTCTCAGTGTCCCTGTGGGCCACACAGGTCTTGTGATTATCAGCTATGAGGTATATAGCAAACAATTGAACTAATGATGATGATGCTATAGTTGGAGAAGTGAAGTTGGCAAAATATTTTCTATGTTTTTTAGCGTTATGGGGAGCTCAAAGTTGTCCATATAACATTACTCTGACTCACTTGCATTCTGATATACTGTCTTCAGTACAAAATAGGTGAAATTATACTTAGGTTGGAGGTAATTGTGCATAATCCTGGATACAGCAATGGGAGTTCAGCATACATGGGAACACATAATCCATTATGTGTACAGCAAAGGAAAAAAGCTTGAAAACTCTGTAGTAGAAAGTAATATCATATATTTCTTCTTCTGACTCCCTCTTTTAAAATGAAAATACTTTTGGGAAAACAAGCAAATAAATAATTAAATTTACGTAAACGAAAATAGTCTCAGAGAATGTCGGTATGTTATTATCATCAATCACACTGATGTAAAGTAATTTATCATTAGTTATATCTTTAATTTTTATTTGGAAATTTAACTTTTGTTTTTGACAGCTGGGTTCAGAGTTTTGATGATGGGAGAAAGTAGGAAGGTAATTGTGGGAGCTTGGCTCCAAGACAGTAGTCTTAGTGCAACGGGATGCCTCAGTGAGAAGGAATACGTAGGCACTGGATGAAGTACATGCTGGTTCTGCGTGAAGGCCCAATGGGAGAGCGGGACCCAGAAAAAGGGTGTCAGAAGGCCTCAAGGACAACTATTAACTGCTTCACAATCTTCATCCTCTCATTCATTTGATGCCCATTCAATGAATGGGGCACAATGCCAAGAAAATGACGCAAGGCCCTAAAATGCGGATTCTAAACCTCTTTGCTATCATTTTCTCTTTGAGAAACTCATTGCTATCATGGTTCTGTCAGCTCAGGAAAAACACAAAACAAAACACATTTAAAAATCCATGAATACATGTATTATGTACATTTTGTCTACAATGTCAGGACTTTCACACTCTGAAACCAAGCTTTAGATTTTGTAGAGGTCCATGAACTCTAGGTTAAGACTCTCTGATCAGTTAATATTTGAGGACACTTCCAAAGTTTATCAAAGATTTCTCATATCATTCTGTCATTTAATGACCCAATTAGCCAAGTACCCTCTTATTTTACTCGTGAGTAAACATAATGTCATCCTGGCTCATCAAAATATATTCTCTCTTTTTATATACAAGGAAAATATCTGAAAGATGAATCAAGAACTGATATCAGTGGTTGCCTCTTGGAAGCAAGCTAAGGAGGAATAAAACCCTTTCATAGTATTTCTATTTTTTCCATATGTGATGTCACTTATTGTTTTTGTTTAAAGAAAAATGTCAGATCTTTCAAACCTGTATTTTTATTCCTCTCAATGGGTGAAATGATGAGTACACTTAGAAAATTCAGATATTTCCAATATCTTCTGAAAATGAAGACTTCTTTCACACAAATTGATATGTAATTTTAAAACCATTTATCTCCTAATACTAGTCAGATAATTTATAGAAAAATCATACATTTTAAAAGCAAATTTCTCTGCAACATGGTCAGACTGCACCTTGCTAACACATGGTACTTATATCTGTAATGATCAAATGTCTTACTGGGTTTCCTTGGCCCTTTATTTGCAAACTGGTTTTCAGTAGGCTTATTGGACCACACAGTTTTACACCAGATTTTTTGATACAGTAAATACTAAAATAAACAAATTTTCATTCTGTATTCTCCAATCCCAGGCAGCATTTAGCCAAAACCTTTCCCCAACCCCCCACCCCACATACACACATATTTTCAACTTTTTCCTCTCTTTGTATGCTACCAAAATTTTTAGATAATTAAATAATCAGTATCCAACATTTGCAAATGCTTTTCAAAAATCAATACCTCAGAGATCAAGATGCCCATTACTTTTTTATTTTAAGGCTTAAAGAAATCAAAAATAGTAAGGACATTTGTAAACAGATGAGGATGATGAACATCTTGATGTGAACCTTTACCATCCAAAATGATTTGGAACAAATTATTTGGTGGCAAATTTGAGTGCCCAGAATTCTCAATTTCAGCCTTGACCCAATGCCAATATATTTTTTAAATTTCCACTTAAAAATGGGGAAGTCCGTTCCTTAAAGGGGATAGCCAAACCAACATAACTCTTTTTAGTCTCTGCCTAGACTTTAGTGTTTGCTAGGCCATGTGCTGGGTCTGGAATAGTCCTGGTCCTGCCCTAGGAGGGTGAAAACAACAGTTGGTCCCTGCAGCACAGCTGCAGTCAGATGATGTGATTCCAGCTTTTGTCCACACCATCCAGTGATCATTCTGAGAAGATTCATCTTGGTGACTGAGTTGAAGCAAAAAAACAAATGTGCAGAAAGGTCACTGTTCTCAGGTATGCCAGACCTTCATAGGAAATCTAAATTATCTACACACAGTGTTGGTGGTGAAGGAGTTGGGCAGACCACCTCAAAAATTATAGACCATAGGCTCTACAGAAAACATCGAGGCTGGAGCCATGAGTCACATGGGTATGTGACATCAACAGGAATTGAAGTCAGAGGTTGTACAGATGAGTCATGGTGATGCCTACCCCTTCTGGAGGAAGTCCCTGAAAATCAGAATCAACTCTCTGATTTGAAATATAGGAGTAAGACCAGTAGAGCTTGTAAGACTTAAATTACACTTAGAAAAATAAAATATTTCCAATGTGTTCTGAAAATGAAATCTTCTTTTATACAAATTCATATGTAATTTTGAAACCATTTATCTCCTAGTACTAATCAGATAATTTATGAATAAATTATCCATTTTAAAAGTAACACCGACACTGGTCATCAGGCTAAAACAGAAATTGATCGTGTCATTCCTCCTGCTCATAAACCTTCGCTGGCTCCCCCACAAGATAATAACCAACTCTCAGCATTGCATGCAAGGCCTTTCCCATATCAACTCATCTCAGCCCCCATATCTTGCTTTCCTCTTCTGTAAAACATCTCTTTTTTATCTGATCATTCTCAACTCCTTCAACTCTCAGTCTCTCTCCCCAGAATACCCCTCTCTGTGGGGTAAAATCCTACTCAGTCCTCAAAACCCAGATCGAATGTTACCTTCCCTTATTCCATTCCCCCCGCCCCTGCCCCAACTTTCTTGGTCCTTGGCACTTCACCAACAATTTGCTCACATGCCTGTTACATGGAGCATCACATTTTACTATAACTGTATCGTCATCTCTGTGCCTGCTGCACTGAGTCCTTCTACGGCAAAGATAGTGTCTTACTCGTGTTTACATCCTTGTCACCCAGCACTGTGCTTTCCAATCTTTAAGCATGCTCAGAAATGTACTGGCTTTATGGGTAGAAACCTGAGTACCTGTGGGTGTTGTTACACTGGAAAGTGTCATTAAAATATAGTATTTACTATTATTGAAGGTGAAAAACCTGAGTAATAAGGAGAATTTAGTCTCAGAGTTTTGCACTAGAAGGAATTAGTATCACAACGCTTCTAAATCTGGATGCTACAGGTTTTTCGAAGGCCCTACAGGGAAGCGGTGGGTGCACTAAAAGGTGAGCCCCTTGGGGTTACAAGGCATAAGGCCCTACCTTTCTATATGCGACTGAGCTGTGCCACAGAGCTGTACCTTCCCTCAGACTTTCTCAAAATGAAAACTTAAAAACCTGTGTACCTCTATGATTCCTTCTCTACAGCTACTGTTTTCCTTGCCTTTGAGTACATGCTGAAGTTTCATTAAACTGTGTGGGAAAGAGGCACTGGATTTTAAGCCCAGACAGAACTGGGTTCGAAATCTGGCCCTCCCATTCACTCCCAGTGTGTGGCCTTGGACAGCAAACTGGGTCTGGCAGAGCCTGTGACCTCTCCGCTAACATGAGAAAAATGCATAATGAGGTTGTTTTGAAAATCAAAGGAGAAAAATGTGGAAGAAGGTGTTGCAAACTAAAAATATTACAGACCTGTAATATGTCACTTCCACAAGGAGAAGTAGACAATTATCAGCCCTAGTCTTACCTTCCTTGGTTACTTCTTGCCCCGTTTCTCTCTCCTGGATTCCTCACAAAGGAACCACGGTATGAATGCACATCGACAGCGCTTGGGTCTGCTCTTGCCTAAAGGAGTGTTTGCTCCGATCCCTGATAAGGCTGATCTACTTTATTCTCCGCAAAGGGAAAACTTCTGTGGGGGAAATAACAGTTTCAGCAGCCCCCGTGGTAACAGAGCATTTCTTTGATCTCTTGCCACTATCTGAGTGTTGTTTTAAAAGTTATTTAAGGATGAAAGCATCCCCCAAAAAAACCTACTGTCAAAGGGGATTTTAGCTCACCTCAAATCCAACCAACTCTGAGGTTTTGAATGTGTAAAATTGAGATGGCGACAGCTACATAAATATTAAATGAGCAATGAGATGTCAATGTTTTTATTACTGTTTGCCATTGAACTTTGAGTAAAGCTGAGGCCATTTACATACACCTGGAGAGAGAGCATGGTTTTTGATGTGACCACGATATTTGATTTGGAAATTTTTAAGTATACACTGTTGCTAATAGCTCTTAGTTTAAAAAAAAAAGAAAGAAAGAAAGAAAGAAAGTAGTTGAACTCCAGCATTCACCATTCCTATGAGAGCTTGTGATGCCAAATATTTGGGTTTACATAAAAATTTGGCTCACGGATGCCTCAATGAATAGGAAAAGCCGTTTGGGTGGTAACAGGAAGTCAGGCAGTTTCCTCCTCCTCGCAAAGGTAGAGATAATGCTGACACCGAGCTGGTATCATTTCTCACATAGGTCATGCCACCAATATCCTTCTGGCCTCCCTGCCTACAACCTTGCCTCTCTCCAGTTTTCCTCTCACAAGCTGTAAGAGTGACCTCCCTACAATGCAAATCTGAACCTATAATGGCCTGATCTTTCCATAGCTCCAAAATACCTTCAAATAATGTTGACACTTCTTAGCACGACACTGAGCTCCTGTTCCTCTGTCTCATCTTATCTCAGGTTAAAATCACCTTTCCATTTCACCTTACCTCGTCTCTCGTTTTCTGTAATTGCCTTGCAATTCCCTGACCACACCATGGTTCTGTGTCTTTGCACACACATCTGCCTGCAATGCCTTCAGCCACTCTCTTCCCTTGGCAGATCTACATATCCTTCAGGACTTCTAGGAGTCAACTACCCAGAAAGTTATCCCCAACCACAGCCTCCCCAGACTGTTTAGGATGACCCAACCCTGAGCCTGCTTCTATCATAGCACACATCATATTGTGTTACAATCTTACATTGACTTATCTGTCCCCCTCCACCATTGGACTGTAATTGTCTTGAGGATAAGAATTGGGTTTTATTCATATTTATATCCCAGCACTTCACAGTGTCTGGTCCCCAGTAGAGCATCATTTAAAGTCTGATAAATCAATCAACCAATCAGCACTAGATTTAAAGTTGGATTTGATTTTTTATCCCAAAAGTGCCAGCAGTTAGTTTGGTATTAATTATCGGACAAATAGATAAAAAATTCAATAAATTCAATTATCTTTATTTATCTAGAAACTATTACATGTATTTCCATCCAATAAGTCCACATAATTCTCTTCCCCACTGCCTATGGGCCAAGTACCCTACTCCTGAGATTTAATTATGGCCAATGACTTTCCTATCCCACCTTGGTTATCTCAGAATAGACAAAACTTTTCAAAATCTGAAGAGTTCCTTTCCTCTATCCACCCCTAACACCCCAGTGGGTGATATCTTTTGAATGTTTGCAAAATAGCAGTCTTGTTCTTCCTTTTCAATTGTGAATGTGCAAAGTCTTCTTCCTTAATTGAACTATTGCATTCATTCATTTAAGACATCTTTATTGGACACCTACTACATGCCACTTGCTATCACAGACCAAGATAAAAGGCATACGTAAGTCAATCTGCCAGTTAAACAGATGAGCTGCAAGATACTCAACATTATATGTTCTAGGTCCAAGCTATTGTTTCAACTGTATTTTGTGAATGTTGAAAATTTAGAGATATCATATATAAGTAGAAACGCAAAAACCAAAGGCAACAAACAAAATAGAGATAACTATAGCACTACCCCAAGAAAAGTAATTAGATCCTTCAAATAGCCCCTGCTAGTGTATTTTAAGAAGTTGAGACTGTACATTGTTATCGAGATGTTTAACCTTTCCTATAAAAGGATCTGAAAAAATATATACGTATGTGGCTCATAACATGAAGGGTTTGCTTTGATCCACTGAAGCCTATTTGAGACCCCCAAGAAAAGAACCCCCATGTGAACATATTGAGATGTGTGCCCCCACATCAGCCACCCAAAAGCAGAAGGTGAGCCTGGCAGTGGAGAACAAGGCTCTTTGTTTCCCTAGGAAGCTGTTTCTTGCCTTGATGGGAAAATCTAAAGATTGGATTTTTCAGGATCAATAAGGCACCTTGTTGAGTAATTTACAGTAGAATGTGAAAACAAATACAGAAGAGAAGAGCCCCAAACATCACATTCTCTTTAGTGAGACACAGAGGGAAGAAGGCTGGGGCTGGCTGCTCCCAAGGTGGTCTGATTCTTTCTTTCTTTTTTATTTGTTTGTTTTTATCCCCCGACAAATTCCTTTGGATCCTGAGGACCTGCTCTTCTTTGGAGTTATTTTGTTCCCAGGTCCTCTGTCCTATCATTTCAACTCAGCTTACATATTTCCAGCCAGAGGAGAGAGAAACAGGTGACAAAAAAATTATGAACCTTATTCTGAACTGAGAGTGCTCAGATTAGGCTATTGGAAGGAGGGAGAAGGAGGAAGACTTGGCACCGATAAGGTTATATAACACGCACGAAGCTCAACTTATGGGCCAGTAATATACATGAGTCTTCTGTGACTGTTTATTTAAAAAAAAAAAATAAGTACTAATCTTGTCCACCAACGTCATATGTAGCTGCCATGAAAATACAGAACATCTTTATGAGGCTTGCAGGCCCCCAACACCAATACAATCCCCTGTTCTGCCCAGTGGTTGCTGCCCCCAAAACCTTTCTCCCTCTTAAAACCATAACAAGGAAATCACAGTATCCAGAGAAAACCCTGGCCCTTGAGGAAAGGAGACGGAGCCACCAATCAGGAGCTCCTGTGTTAGGTTCACTCAGCGTAAGTCCAGTATCACAAAGACTTTGTGCTGCAAAAACCTCAAAATGACTGTTAATCCACTTTCAATTTCTCCTTGTATGGACCTGGGAGGCAGACAAAACAGATAGGGGTTCAAACCCAGACTCTGCATTGATGAGCTGTGTGGACTCAAATTAGTTATTTAAAAGTTTTGAGTCTTAGTTTCCTCATCTGTAAAACGAAGAAAATATGACCCACCATATAGGATTGTAAGGAGGGTTAAGTGAAATATTTATCAACAAAGCACAACGTCCCAATATTGACAGATGTTCTCCAGCATCCTCCAAAGACCACTAAGCATTAGCCTCCTAGAAACCATTCTGTTTCGTTCATTTCTCTAGCCAGAGGAGGGAGAAGCAGGTGACAAAAAGATATGAACATTATTCAGAAGTGGGAGTGCTCAGAGGAGGCATTTTCTTTTTACCTTTCATTTTCTGTGACATTATGCACCTTCTATATTTTAAAAGGTAATCTACAACCTTTTACAAATAATTGGAGCAATTCTTTGAAAAACTGGCAGCCCACCCTTTGCCGATGCCTCTTCCCCATTATCAGAAAACACCTGGCCGAACTCTGAATCGACTAGAAATGCCCTTCCTTGGGACACTTGGTGTCCTGTTCTCTGAGGACTATGCTGGAATCCACAGCCCCTCCTTAAAGTGTGCTCTCAAGCAGTGGAGTGTAGATGAGGTGAAAAAGATATGGCGCACATTACAGTTTTTTGTGATCCAGCTAACAACAGGTGTTTTTTCACTTTGTTCCAAAGGAAGGAGACATGACTGTCATTTTGTTCATTTAACAGCTATATTTGGAACTATTACTTTAAATAAGGCACTATGTTGGCCACTATGAGGGATACAACAGTGAGTCAGACACAGTATCTGCCCTGAAGAACTTGGAAGATAAAATATTCATTTAACACAAATTTTTTGAATGCCTACAATGTGCAGATCCTTTTGTAGGTCCTGGGGGTACAGCTGGGGGTACATCGGTGAAAAAAACAAACAAGCCAATGGAGCTCACATTTTCCTAAGTTAACAAGTAAATTACTAAATAAAGAAGACAATTTCAGATAGTAAGTGCTAAAATAAAATAAAATAATGTGCTAGAGTGAGAGTCAGGAATGAGCTTGGTAGAAATAGCTTGGTAAGTTTAAGAAACAGTAGGTACAGATGAAGCAAAATGGATAGAATGGTAGTAAATGGGATTTCAAAGAAGTAGCAAGCACAGATCAATGACTCCTTGCAGGCCAG
This sequence comes from Lepilemur ruficaudatus, assembly GCA_963574885.1. NCBI lineage: Eukaryota > Metazoa > Chordata > Mammalia > Primates > Lepilemuridae > Lepilemur > Lepilemur ruficaudatus. Next base: position 67,832 of record CAUYRT010087625.1, on the reverse strand, counting down.
GGGTTGGCAAACTTTGTCTGTAAAGGGTCAGATAGTAAATACAGGCTTTGCAGGTCATATGGTCTCTATGGCGACTATTCAATTCTACCGTTAAGACAATATAAAAGCAAATGAGTGGGGGTGTGTTCTAATAAAATTGTATTTATGGCTATTGAAACTTGAATCTCATATAATTTTCACATATTATGAAATATTTTGATTTTTCTTCCACATAAAAACCATTCTTAGCTCACAGGCTGTACAAAAACAGGCGGCAGGCTGGATTTGGCGGGCAGGGCTCAGTTTGCCAGCACCTGTTAGAGACTGTTAAGGAGTTTGGATTTTATTCCAAGTGCATCGGAGAACCATTGCAAGCTTTCTACGTGGGGAAGTATTGTGACAGGATTTATGCTTTGAAGAACTTGTTCTGAGTTTACCACCCCCAACCCCCTAATCCCTGGAGAATGTTACTACCATGTGAGCACCATAGTGTTAGTCAGTACCAATCTGTTGGCGAGTGCAAGTAAACTCACAACTAAAGGACACGGGGAGCACTGTAGACAGGAAGGGCATACCTCTAACCCTCGCTAGGGAGAGGCAAAGACATAAAATGTAACCAAATGTTTGTACCTTCATAATACCCTGAAATAAAAAAAAAAAAAAGTCGTTCTGGTGTCAGTGGATCAGCGGGTATATGAATAGAGGCCAAATAGGAACCTCCAGCAATCATCCCTCTGCACAAACACCAAATTCAACAATTATCCATGCAAGCAAACACCTTCAGAAGAACCAAAAATCACGCGAGCGATCACACTACCTGGTTTTAACATTATATCAAGGAAAGAAGCACTGAAATGAACAGAAAAGGCAATCTTGCATTGCCTATGCCACCCCTCCTCCATCTCCCCGAAGTGCCACGCCAGAATGCCAAGTGGAGAGAGAATCTGTGTGGCCAGGGAAGGGAGAGTGAAGTGATTGTGGGGCTTTGCATTGAAACTCAGGGCCACTCTGTCACAGGGGACAACAGCACAAGGCAGAATTCTGCTGGTGCCCACAGAGGGGAGCATTTTGACCAGCCCAGCCTGAGGGAAATCCTTCACCCAGAAACCCAAGTTCTGGCTAGCCCCACCCCCAGCGGACAAAAAGTAGCCTGGAGCCTGAACTAAATTCGTAAGGCAGTCAGGCCACAAAGGCTATAGTCTTTGGGCATTTCCTATGGCTGTGCTGGCTCAAGAGCCAGTGGACTTGGGGTGCATGCAACCCAGTGAGATACCAGAAGCTGTAGCCAAGCCAGTGCCTGTGTCACCCCTGCCCCAACTACAGGCAGCTTAGCTCAGGGAGAGTTTTCTTCTCCTTGGGGAAAGGAAAGGGAGGAGCTCAGAGGACTTTGTTTTGCAAGTTGAGTACCAGCTCAGCCACAATAAAATAAGTACCAAGCAAACTCCCTGAAGCCCCTGAGTCTAGGCCTGAGTTCCTACATGGCATTTCTGGACCTACCCTGGGCCAGAAGGAAACATACTGCCTTGAGGGAAGGACACAGACCTGGCAGGATTCACCACCTGCTGACTAAAGAGCCCTTGAGCTTGGAATAAACATCAGACATAGCCAGGCAACAGTTACCACTAGCTTTGGGTGAGATTGGGCTGGATTCAGGTATGACCTGGTGCTGATGGCCATGAGGGAGTGCCCATGTCACTCCTCCTCCAGACATAAAATAAACAAATAAACATTGGACTTAATCTGCACTATAGACCAAATGGACCTAATATGTATTTACAGAACATTTTATCCAACAGCTGCATATTTTTCTTCTTAGCTCATGGATCATTCTCAAGGATAGGCCATATATTAGACCACAAAATAAGTCTTAAAAAATTCAAAAACAAAATTGAAATCATACTAAGTATTTTCTCTAACCCCAATGGAATAAGACTAGAAATTAATAACAAGAGGAACATTGAAAAATTTACAATTACATGCAAATTAAACAATATGGTCCTGAATGACCAGTGGATCAATGAGAGATTAAGACAGAAATGTAAAAATTTCTCAAAACAAATGAAAATGACAACACAATGTATCAAAACCTATGGGATACAGCAAAAGCAGTAGTTAGAGGAAGGTTCATAGCAATAACTGCCTACATCAAAAAAGTTGAAAAACTTCAATAAACAACCTAATGATGCATCACAAAGAACTACAAAAATAAGAGCAAACAAAAACCAAAATTAGTAGAAGAAAAGAAATAATAAGGATCAGAGCAGAAATAAATGAAATTGAAACAAACAACAAAAAAAAAAAACAATACAAAGATCAACAAAACAAAAAGTTGGTTTTTTGGAAAGATAAACAAAATAAACATATCTTTGCCAGACTAAGAAAAAAAGAGAGAAGACCCAAATAAATAAAATCAGAGATGAAAAAGGAGATATTACAACTAATACTGCAGAAATACAAAGGATCATTAGAGACTACTATGAGCTACTATATGCCAAGAAACTGGAAAACCTAGAAGAAATGTATAAATTCCTAGACACATGCAACCTACCAAGATTGAACCAGGAAGAAATCCAAGGCCTGAAAAAACCAGTAACAAGTAACAAGATAAAAGCAATAATAAAAAGTCTCTCATCAAAGAAAAGCCCAGAACCCAATGGCTTCACTGCTGAATTTTACCAACCATTCAAAGAAGAACTAATACCAATCTTACTTAAACTATTGAAAAAAAAAAATCGAGGAGGAGAGGATATTCCCAAACTCATTCTCTGAGGCCTATATGACCCTGATACCAAAACCACACAAAGACACAGCAAAAAAAAAAAAGCTATAGGCCAGTATCTCTGACGAATATAGATGCAAAAATCTTCAAGAAAATGCTAGCAAACCAAATGAAATAACAGATGAGGAAGAGTATTCATCATGATCAAGTGGGATTCACCCTAGAGATGCAAGGATAATTCAACATATAAATGTAATACACAAATCAATGTAATACATCATATCAACAGAAGGAAGAACAAAAACCATATGATCATTTCAATTGATGCTGAAACAACATTCAATAAAATTAAACATCCCTTCATGATAAAAACTCTCAAAAACTGGTATAGAAGGAACTTATCTCAACACAATAAAAGCCATATATGCCTGACCCACAACTAGTATCATACTGAATGGGAAAATATGAAAGCCTTTCCTCTAAGATCTGGAACAAGACAAGGATGCCCTCTTTCACCACTGTTATTCAACATAGTACTTGAATTTCTAGCTAGAGCAATCAGACAAGAGAAAGAAATAAAGGGCATCCAAATTGGAAAGGAAGAAATCAAATTATCCTTGTTTGCAGATGATATGATCTTATATCTAGAGAAATCTAAAGACTTCGCCCAAAAACTATTAGAACTGATAAATAAATTCTTCAGTAAAGTTGCAGGATACAAATTCAACATACAAAAATAAGTAGTGTTTCTATATGCCAAAAGTAAACAATCTGAAAAAGAAAACAAGAAAGTAATCCCAATACAATAGCTACAAATAAAATAAAATACATAGGAATAAACTTAACCAAAGAAGTGAAAGATCTCTATAATGAAAAAACCAGTAACCAGTAATTGATGAAAGAAATTGAAGAGGACACCAAAAAAGGGAAAGATCTTCCATGCTCATGGATTGGAAAAATCAATACTGTTAAAATGTCCATACTACCCAAAGCAATCTACAGATTCAGTGCAATCTCCATCAAAATACCAAAGACATTCTTCACAGAAATAGAAAAAATAATTCTAAAATTTATATGGAAACACAAAAGACTCAGAATAGCCAAAGCTATCCTGAGCAAAAAAACAAAACTGGAGGAATCACATTACCTGACTTCAAATTATACTACAGAGCTATAGTAACCAAAAACATCATGGTGATAGCATAAAAACAGACACATAGACCAATTGAACAGAATACAGAACCCAGAAATAAACTCACACATCTATAATGAACTTATCCTTGACAAAGGTGCCAAGAACATACAATGGGGTAAGGATAGGCTCTGCAATAAATGGTACTAGGAAAACTGGATATCCATATGCATAAGAATGAAACTAGACCTTTACCTCTCACCATATACAAAAATCAAAGCAAAATGGATTAAAGACTTAAATCTAAAATTTGAAACTATGAAACTACTAAAAGAAAACATTGAGAAAATCCTTCAGTGCCATTGGTCTGGGCAAGGACTTCTTGAGTGATACACCCAAAGCACAGGCAACCAAAGCAAAATTGGACAAATAGGATCACATCAAGCTAAAAAGCTTCTGCACAGCAAAGGAAACAATCAACAAAGTGAAGAGATAACCCACAGCATGGGAGAAAATAATTGCAAACTACCCATCTAACAAGGGATTAATAACTAGAATATATAAGGAGCTCCAACAACTCAATAGGAAAAAATCAAATAATCCAACTAAAAAATGGGCAAAGGATCTGAATAGACATTTCTCAAAAGAAGACATATAAATGGCCAACAGGTATGTGAAAAAATGCTCAACATCATCAGTCATCAGAGAAATGCAAATCAAAACTACATTGAGAAATCATCTCACCCCAGTTAAAACAGCTTTTATCAAAAAGACAGGCAATAATGAATGCTGGCAAGGATATGGAGAAAGAGGAACCCCTAGTACACTGTTGGTGTGAATGTAAATTAGTGCAACCACTATAGAAAACAGTATGGGGGTTCCTCAAAAAACTAAAAATAGAACTACCATGTGACCCAGCAATCCCACTGCTAGGTATATATCCAAAGGAGGAGGATTCAGTATATCAAAAAAATATCTGCACTCCCATATTTATTGCAGTGCTATTCACAATAGCCAAGATTTGGAATCAGTCTAAGTATTCCCAAATGGATGAATGGATAAAGAAATTGTGATAATATATACATAATGGAATATTACACAGCCATAAAAAGAATAAAATCCTGCTGTTTGAAACAACTTGGATGGAACTGGAGAACATTATGTTAAGTGAAAGGAGCCAAGCACAGAAAGACAAATCTCACATATTGTCACCCATATGTGGGAACTAAATATTAAAAACAATTGATCTCATGGAGTCAGAGAATAGAATGGCAGTCACCAGATGCTGAGAAGGCGGGTAAGTGGATAAAGTGGGGATGGTTAATGGGTACAAAAATATACTTAGATAGAATAAACAGTATTTGATAGCACAACAAAATGACTATAATCAACAATAAGTTAGGGTATACTTTAAAATAACTGAAAGAGTGGAATTGGAATTTTCCTAATAAAAAGAAATGTGTTAGGCACTCAATGTTAAATGCCTGAGGTGATGAAGATCCTAATTACCCTAATTTGATTAATGCACATTGTATGCCTATATGAAAACATTACATGTACCCTATAAGAATATATAATACAACTATTATGTACCCATAATAATTAAAAATGAAAAATAAATAAAAATTTAAGAAAAGAAATTAGGTTGAATGATCAGCAAAGGAGTCCTTATTTTGTAGCTCATGAGGAGCAAACCAGAAGTACCAAGATTGTCCCCCAACTACCAATGTCCACACATAAGTCAAACCCACTCAATATGAACCAATGCCATACTTATAGAAAAAGTTGGGGGTGGGTGTCCAAAGATCAAGCTGGCATGGAGCCTGTTCTCAAGGAGTTTAATTAGTTACTTGAAGTTATAAAGAGAAAAATAGGATCTATTAAATGGGTGCCATAGGTGAATGAAAGAAAAAAGCCAAATATAGTGCCTCTCTCTAAATAAAGGCTCATCATTTGGCAGGAAACTCTGAATGCTTTTGCTTTTGTCCCTGTGGCTAGTTATTTTAATTCCATGAGTGTCCAACAGGACTCAGAAAGCTATGAATTGGCTGCATCTCTTGGTCCTTGTATGTTTAAATCAGACAGCTGATCCTGTTCTCTCCTTGTGTTGTATCCTTTAGAAATGTAAAAATAGCTTGCCAGAGCTTTCTCCCTGCAGGCAACAGGGTATCTTGCTGCTGAAAACAAAACAAAACAAAAATCTAGGAATCCCAGGAAGCTTCTGTAAAAGTGGTGTCGGATGCTGCCTCTTGTAGAAGGAGGAGTGGGGAGGAAGCAGCCCCAGCCTGCTGATCTATAATTGTCACTGGGGTTTGAGTCCTTGCTGTTGTTCAGCTATATCCATTACCATCTTTTAAAAGCTTCTACTTTTTTAATAAACAAAAGTTATCTGGAGAGTGTCTCCTAAAAACAAAATAGTCTAAACAAGTGACAATCTATCTGGACATCTTACAGTTCAAGGATATGGCAGTACTCCAAGGGGGGAAAAAAAGTGGAGGAGTTTGTCTGTATTAGTGACCTATGTGCCTACTTTCAGTCCAATGTCCTAAAAGTGCCCATTCATAAAGCCCAGATAATTAGGAAATAAAATATAATAATAACATATAATAAAATAGTACTATACATAAGAGTAAAATAATAATAATGAAGCACAGATAGTCTTGTTTAGGCGAGAAGCTCTTTCATGCTTTCAGGAGCATTGGACTGGTATGTTTTGCTGTACATACAGTCAACATTCAGGTTTCTGTTTGTCAGCCCCTGATTCTGCCATCCTTGTTTTTCAGTGAAGCCCACAGATGTCCACCCTGCAGGTTGTGTTCTTTGCCAGTTTCTGGGCCAGCCCTGGCTTAGGCTGGAAGATCTGATGCAGGGAACCTCAGCCCTTGTGTTGCCCAGGGCCTCGGGCCTGGCCACTGTGCAGACCTCTCAGGTGGTGACTGCTTGGTAACTGACCCTCTGCCCAGATCCCCTCACTGCGCCACTCTGCCTCCTAGAGGGATTTAGGTATCGCATTCTTGACTCCTGATATCAGAATGTTTCCTAAATTATGCCTGAGAAATTTACACATCCAAGACACTGTACACTGCTGGTCAGAATACACTCACCTTCCAGAGTCTGTCTGAGCAATCACTCAGCATTTATCCAGTGGTGTGATGGTATATGCCTAACGATTGTCTCTCAGGGGTTGGGAAGAATATATATATATATATATATATATATATATATATATATATACACACACACACACACACATATGTGTATAAGTTTATGATAAATTTTACTGATACGTATAGCACACAGTGTATAAATAATAAAATGTACAATACTCTTTATTGTAAATTCCTTTTGACCTATTGATTCTTCCAAAATGCTTTTATTTTTATTGAACTCTTGAATCTGTAGCCAATGATAGCCGCAATTAATAGACAAGTGCAGTTTCAATACAAATGTTTGTTTTTAGGAACAAATATTTGCATTTATTTTAAGGAAATTTTTAAAAAAAGCAACAAAGACCTACATTGGAGCTCCATTCATTCATCAATGACATAAGCAACTTCTTTGTTGAATCAAATAATAGTTTTCAAGTATTAGAAGAATATTTCCTCAATTTATTGTGCAATTTACAATGTAACAGCCACAGAAATTTTTAACATTAATCTACATTATTAACATTTTCTCCATCCCTTTCTTAAATCTAGGCCAGTGGTCAGCAAATTTGTAAGACTAGAGAGTAAATATATTAGGCTTTGTGGGCCACGTAAGGTCTCTGTCACATATTCTTCTTTGTATGTCTCTGTTTTGTTGAGGTTTTTTAAAAACAATCCTTTAAAAATGTAAAATTTTCTGCACTTGAATATTTATAGCAGCACAATTTACAATTGCAAAGATGTGGAAACAACCCAAGTGCCTATCAATACGTGAGTGGATTAATCAAATGTGGTATGCATATAGCATGGAGTGCTACTCAGCCACAAAAAAATAAATGGTGAACTACCTCTTGCATTATCCTAGATGGACCTAGAGCCCATTCTTCTAAGTGAAGTATCCCAAGAATGGAAAAACAAGCACCACATGTACTCACCATCAAATTGGTGTTAATTGATCAACACTTACGTGCACATATAGTAGTAACATCCATCAGGTTTGGGGATTCCTTATCCTTCCAATACCTCCACTAGTGCAGATTATTCAGACTTTCTCATCCCCAAACTGCAGAAATTACTAAAGGAAGTTTTGTTTGAAGGCACTGCTGGTTAAGTGTCCAAAGAAATACGTGAAAGTTGAAGCTCCGTCAGTCTCACTAGAGACACTAAGCTGGCAACAGCTGGGCTTCTGGAAGACTGGTATTTATTCAACAAACGTTTCATGTTAGGCATGAAAAGAGGGAGACTACTAGTAGTACTAAGAATAATAAAAATAATAATAATTTAGAAAGTCAAGGGTGTCCAGAGAAAGAATAAATGTAGGTAAGAGCCAAAATATAATAACTAGTAGGAGAGCAATTAAGAAGCAAATGGTTGAGACTGCAGAGGAGACCTTTTCTGTGGTTATTTGTAGTGTTTATGAATTTTTTGAAAACCTGAACATTTAGACATCTCTGCTCCCTACCTGTATCTGTGTGTAGTTCCAACATACGACAAGTAAAACTAAGAGAGTACACAATTTATGCAAATAGGCACATATTTCTATGGATCACAGAATCTGACAATAAATAAATGAATATAGTCTTCCAATACCAACTTTGCTTTTAATCTTCTACAAGTAGTGGGTGCAAGAATGCTTTTCTAGTGTCAAAAAAAAAAGAAAAAAAAGGTTTTTGCCCTTAATTTAAATCATTGTTTTCCTAGGGAAATTTAATTTGGGAAAAAAATGTTTTTCTAATTAACTGGATGACTGTGTGCTATGCAAACAATAAAGATTCTTGTTTGAAAGTAATGCATGCCTCTGCTCCGAAGACTACCAAGGGAATTTAAAATAAAAAATGCAAGCAGCTCCAACCTCGTATTTTGCCAGAGCTAAACAGAATTCCCAGATCCAGAGTTTTGTGATTTAAAACCCACAAGTGTTGAGCGGGTTCATGCTACAGCAACACACATCTCCTCATCTCTAGAAATGACTGTATTTGATCTCTGTCTGGGCTTCTCAGCACATCCTTCTCTCCCTCTCTCTTCCTCTTGTGCTATGGTTGGCCTGAAAGGTTAGAAACTGCACAGTTAGATGGATCAGGGGAAGATTTCATAATGCTCTGGTGCTGGGCTGGGCAGTCTAGCCAAATTCCGTTCATTAGCTAAGGCGCCAGGGTGAGTGTGGCCAGTAAGAATGCTGTTTTGGTTCCATCGAAGAGCTGATAGGGAATAGGAAATACACTTTTAGTATTTTGGTTTCTGGGAGGCTGTGTGGACAAGTGAAGAGTCCAGGATGCTGGGAATCTGGAGGCCAGGAATTAATTCCATCGCAACCACTAACTGAGCAGCACAAGCAACTTCCGCTCTCTTTTTTTACTCTATTTTTCTCAATTCTGACATAGTTTTCTTCTGCTCTATGTAGCAGCATCAGATTCCTATGTACTTCAGACTTTGAGCATTCCAAAGTCAAGAATCAAGTATTTGATTCATCCAACATTTACTGAGCCACCTACGCTGTGCAAGGTGTTTTAAAAAGTGGTAGTAATCATACATGGACTCTGCCCTTAATAAGCTTAGAGATTACAGAGGAGACAGATCTCTTAAAAAAAAAATACAAAACAATAAAGCAAGTGCAATGTTGGAGATATATCAAAATTGCTATGGGAAAACTGGCAAGGATGCTTCCCTCAGGAACCCCAAGAAAGTTACAGGAAGGAAGGGACTTTGAACCAGCCCTGTTTCAATTAAAGGGTAGAAGTTTTTTGAGAAGAGGAAAGTATACCAAGGGAGAAAACAGCATAAGCAATGGGTCCGAGGTCCAGTGACTGACGAGGCTAAGTAGAGGATTCTACTTACCCTCAGATTCTGCTGAGGCCCGGGCAAGAGGAGACAGCTTTTACAATATACTCCTGATGTGTGAACAGGATAAAACAACTCTGGGCTTCCAGGCATTTGAGATTTTAGGGAGAATCTCCAGAATAGCAAGTTTTGTGCTTTTTTAAATAATCAATTGAAGAGAAATTAATTAGACATTGCTGCAGTGGTTTTTTTCTTTATGCCTTTACTTTTCATGCCTTCACCTCTCAGAAAGCTGGCCTGAAACTTAAGGGTGTTATCAGCTAAAGCAGGGTATATGAATCACACAGTCCACACCATAAGCCTTGAAATTTACCTAAGCTTTAGATTATACTCTCTACTTGTGTACCCTAACACTGTGAGTCATGAATTTTCCGCTGTTGTCACTGATTCTGTGACATTTCTCTTCACATTATATACTTCAGGGTGACAGGGCCAGACTTCAGGAGCTCTTTTTCTTCTTAAGCTTTGGTCTATACTTTATATAGCTGCCATCAAGTAATGGTGGTATTCAGCTAGAATTTTCCTGGCCAAATGACTACATTTCTGAAACTTAGATAAAAATTAAATATTTTTTAAAATAACAAAGAATCCCATTTAAAGTATTCATAGTTATTTGATATAAATATAGTGAATCACAGTTTGAGCCACAGCCAAATTTTAAGGAATACTAACACCTAGGTTTTGTCTGGTACCTTTCTTGCTAATTTCAACTGCTCTGAGCCACTGCATGATTAAACCCTGCTTCTATGTCCTAGACCTAAGTAGAAACACTTTCTCTGATCTTTATCTTAAAAATTATAAGTCTTATATAGTTTTAAAGTTTATATACATGACTCCAGACCTCCAGGGATTTAGAGAAGGCTTATAAGTGATTTTCTGAAGGCTTTAGTATTAAGTCTTCAAACTACCTACATACAACTTTCTGGAGAGACTGTGATGAGTTGCCTTCTTAAAATTCCCAATTGCTCTCAAAGTGACTTCTACTGCTCCTGCTCCTGCTCACTCTGTTTCCCTCCTCGTTCTTTTCTTTCTGTTTTTTGTGAGTTTTGTTGGTTTGTTTGTTTTAAGAGACAGCCTGGCTCTGTCGCCTAGGCTGGAGTGCAATGGCACAATCATAGCTCACTGCAGCCTCAAACTCCTGGGTTCAAGTGATCCTCCCACCTCAGCTTCCTGAGTAGGTAGGACTACAGGCACATACCACCACACCCAGCTAATTTTTTTGTAGAGATGGGGTCTCGCTATGTTACCCAGGCTGGTCTCAAATTCCTGGCCTCAAGGGATCCTCCTGCCTCAGCCTCCCGAAGTACTGAGATTATCGGCATAAGCCACTGCACCTGGCCCCTCCTAGTTCTTTAAATGACCAGAAACTCCTTTCTTCTCTATGTGGCTTCATGCCAAAAGGAGTCCACCAACCCAAGGAAGTACTTGGAGAGAAAAATTTGCCCCCGAAAAGATTTGACCATTCCAACAAGTACTTTTTTCCTTTGATGTGAATCTTCTCTTTCTCTAGCCCCTTCCCCTTTGAAACTCAGAAGTGTTATAAGATCTAATTAGACTTAACTGCTTAAAACCTGCCATTAACTTCAAAAACAGAATCACACCTCTTTACAAACCTGCTTCGATTTTTGTTTTGCTTTTCAAGAAGCCAGGCCCTCTTTTCCACCTGAAATATGCTTTGTAAAATGTATTTCAATAACATGAACAGTTTCAGAAATAAATTATGGTTTCTTCAGAAATTTTAAAAATTGTATCTTTGAGCAACTAGTCATTAGTCACTTGCCAGATAATCTGGTGTTATTCCCACTAAGCCCTGGCTCTTCTTTTAGGAACTCATCCTGACTTCTTAGTCTGGAATCACAGCCTTTGATTCCCAACCTTCAGCTTGGAGTTCCCCACGCCAATCAATTGTGCTGTCTCAGTGGCAACCAAACATATTTTTCTTTACAGAATTTTCCTGTAGTCTTTGCTTTTTCTAGATGTTCTTACACTGTTGCTACTCATTTTTGTTTTGTTTTGTTTGTAATAACTCCCTCAATCATTCCCTTTTTTCCTATAGCAAGAATTAGGTGCAACATTATTTCCTGATTACAAATTCCTCCCCAATTTAGCTTTCAGAGACTTGGCTTCTTCAAGAGCTAGTAGCTCATAAATGGAATAAAACGTTTTTTAAAAATATATACATGTATATGACATATGCATATATATAATTATATATGTGTTTTAGAACATATATTTGTAAGGAGATATAGGCCTGGTTTCAGAGTGAATGCATAATCTTAATCATTTGATTATGATTGGATTTTATAACATACCTGAGAGCTTCAAAGGACAAGTGAATAGAAAAGGAGAAGATTCACATGGAAGAAAAATATATCCATGTTAACAGTCTATTCTCGAGATATCTATGTATGTGTGTGTGTGTGGTGTGTGTGTGTACACATATACATGTAATTGATTCGTAAATATCTAATAAGTACCCTCCATGCACCAAGCACAGATCCAGGTACTAGAGAGGAAAAAAAAAATGAATAATACTTTTCCTCTTCTCAAGTTTCTTATGATCTAACAAGAGAGAGGGATATATACCATAAAATATAATGTAGTGTAAGAAATCTTGTTTTTATATGAATAAAGGACTTTGGGAGCCCCAAAACAGGTGTATTCAATTAATTACTCCTGAAGAATTTAGAGTTGACTCTGCTAGGTATTAAAAAATTAACAGAGTTTCACAAAGAAGAGCTTGGAAGATAAGCAAAAGACATAGAAGCAGAAAAGTACACAAAATAATCAAGTACCCAGAACTTATCAAACAAACTTTCTTCTGGCCAATGGCATGGGGTGAAGATAGTAGTGTTAGGTTGGGACCAGACACGAAGGTCCTTGAAGACCACCTTAAGATTTCATTTTATTTTGAAAGCAACCAGACACTATGGAAAGATTTGAGATGTGAGAATGAAATCCTCAGTTCTGTGTTTTTAAACTATAACTCAGGCTATAGTTAGAGGATTATATGTAAGGATGAGGAGACAAGCAGAAAAATCAATTAGGAAGCTGTTGCAGAATTGATGATCATAGTCATAAAGTAATTACAGTGTCAGGGGAGAGGGGAACTTAGAGGAGACATTTTATAAGTGGAAACTACTGGGTTTAGTGATCCACTGATTGTGAGGAATTGGGGGGAAAGAGTGGGCAAGGATGTGCTGAGATTTTTGGTTGGGTGATTGGACACATGGCAGTATCATGAGCTGAAGTTGAGAAAACGAGGAGAAACACATTTTGGTAAAGAGAAGTACTTAGGGGACACTCAAATGAGTGGGAGGCACTCAAGTGGAAATTTACAGGAGGAAGTTAGAACTCAAGAGGGAGGTTTGACCTAGAATCCCAGTTTTTGTTGGAGCCAAAAAGGTGGACAAAGTCAACACCAGGAGCAAGCATGCAGAGTGAATAAAAGAGCCAAACACCAAGCCCCTAAGGAACATCACATCAAAAGGAGGGGAAGGGGCGGAGCCAGCCTAGAAAAAGGCAGTTAAAAGGTATGAGAAGGAGAAGAGAAGGTACAACCAAAACCAAGGGGAAGGCAAATTGCCAAAAGTAGAGAAGGCCAAACACAACAGGATTTCCCAAGGAGAGGCTGTTGCTGATTATCAGAGAACTAGGAATTTTAGGAGAGCAATTTTAAGAGAGTGAGGAAAGCAAGCTAGGTTCCCAGGGGCATTCTGAAGAGGAGGAGAGGATACCGGAGCAGCCACGCCCAGAGGAACTGTGTGACTCAGGGGGAGCAGCAGGAGTCGGGGATGGTTTGGTTTGATTTTAAAATAGTAAAGTGTCATAGAAAATATAATTGAATCCTAAGACCTATAGCTTATCATAATGAGGTTTAGAAACATGGGGGCCTTGTTTCCCAAGCTCCTTAAGTTCCTGCTTCATTTCTGCTTACCTTAAACCCCACCATGTGTAAACTGTTACTTAAGATACTTTTTACTGGTGATGCACAATTTATCTTTCCTGATCGTGACTTTGTCAAGCAATGGAAAATATGATGAAAGAATATGGTCTCCCAGGAAAATGAAGTGTTAGAATTTGGATGATTTAACTGGGAGTAAACACCCACCTTCAGGATGTCAGGGGAGAAGAGCATTGAACAGGCCAGCCCCAAACCCCAGATCCTAGGGCTGAAGAGAAGCCAAAGATAAAGGTTGGAAGAAGACATCAGAGAGGAGAAGGAGGGAAGGAGAATGGAGTAGTATATGAGACACTGAGGGAAGAGAATGTTTTCAGAGGGAGAAGGTATCAAATGACTTGGAGGTAATGAAAGAATCCTTCCTTATTTGGGAGGAGAAATCACTGAGATTTTAAGAGAGCATTTTCAGAATGGTGAAGCAGAAGCCAGACTAGGAGAGTGAATAAAAGGTAATGTCTTAATGGACCCTTCACGTCTCACATGCAGTAAATAATTTATCTTCTATATACAATGAACTGTGACATGTAATGTGCCTGAGTGAGTGTGTACACACACACACACACACACACACACACAATGTGTCTTTATACAGCAATGGCCTCATGGGCAATATATTTAATATAAATTAGATCTCACATTAAGAACATCCCATAAATATACTCGCTTCATAATAAATATTATATCTGTCGAGAGCCAAAAATCTCGTAAGTTTTTGTTTGTTTGTTTGCTCCTTTTAAAACATAATTGTAAACTGGGAGACTGACTTGACATCCCAAGGAAGATTGTTAGATGAGCCAATATAAAGAAAGGAGGGTAAACTTAAACGTACTGTTTTTGAGAGGGATCATATGCTAGAGTTACTATGGTGCTTCCTGAGATAGGACTGAATTTTATTCTCTCTCTCTCCACTCCCCCACCCCACATACACACCCTCCTTCCAGTGGAATGGAGCATGTCTAAAGACTTCTCTCCTTTGGCTGGAGAAATCATCATGGATAACCTGCAGACCCTGAGATGCACGATCACAGGACTTATGACGGTAAGTCCCCCCACCCCCAGTAGACTCCCCATATCCTTGTCGCTGATGTTTGTGCTGGGATGTTGATAGCAAATGCCTATTCTGGAAGCAACAACCAACGCCCAGTCCTCTGGCAACAACTGCCACTCATTAAGTGTGATATGTCTGGCATCCGTAATCTGAATTTCACAAAGGAGTAAGCAAACAGCATGAATCACTTTGTAAACGGCCATATTCTAAGGAGATCATAAAAAGACTGACCTCATGCAAGCCTTGAAAGCTGCTGCTTTCTGGATCACAGTCTAATCTTTGGGGGGTGGGAAATCAAACACTCTGAGAGATCCAATTTTGACTCCCCGTCTGATGGTATAATAAAAATAACATCTCACCCTCACCCCTGCAGCCTCAGCCTCAGTTGAGATCAGTCATCAATTGCAGTCACACAATTTCCTGAGAGAAATCCTTTTCCCTTGATTGAAAAAAAAAAATCTGTCTAAATATGCTTTCACAAAAAAGAAACTATATATGATTGAGCTACATTTCTCTGTAACCTAAACCAATTTAAACTGTGAATGAAAAACTGGAACAAACTGCTTATTTGGTTAACCAATCTAAACTCAAATATTAATTATTTACAGAATTATGAACCAGATGAGCATACAAAATGCAAAATAATAAAAACACCCCTCAAATCAGTTCAAACTGGAACAAACACTGTAATTCCTAAAACAACTGAAGTGCAAAAGATAAAAAAAAAAAACTTTTTTCTCAAAATCTTTTTAAAATAAACTTAAACCTTTATTTTTTTCAGTCCAATTCAAATAAGTAATATCTTAGACTTCATATGGGGGAAGTAGAAAGATAATTTTGTCGTTGTTGTCCTTCTCTTAAAGGTTAATTATCTATGAAGTATAATCCTGAAACCCAGCATTAAAAAGATGCATTAGGTTGCATCTCTTCAAGTTTGAAGCAGCTTATTTTAATAGAATTCTTGTGGTAACCACCACAGAATCCTGACTTTTAGTCCTGATCGCACATCTATACCAGGGGCCCAAACTGTGGATTACCAGAGCAAACAAACCCCTGAGTGGGTGGCCCCCGAGATGCTATCAGTAGAAGACTGATTCCAACCCTATGGCTCACGGGATGGAAAAGGGCCAGAAGGAACCCTAGGGAATTTCCATTGCTTGAAAGAAAAAGTGATACTGTCATAAAAATGGAAAATTCTCCATAAAAAAAGTTTCTCTAATATCTGAACTAATTCTATAGGGATTAAGTTTTTCCACTTGACCATCCAGTGAGAGCAAAGCAGACCCTATCCTAATCATATAAAAGTGTAAAAGTAGATTTACACTTCTACACAATCTCTACAACCTTGAGGTTCATAGAAACCCATTTTCAATGTTAAAAAAAAAATTAACTTCGTGATATGGTAAGGTCAACATTATTAAATCCCTAGCAAAGGTTCTGCAAAGATGTGCTATTTTCTTTTACCTTCGAACACCATTTTACAATTTTTGTGAGCAATGTTTCATCAAATGCTGCCTTCTCAAATGTCCTTTTAGGTTTATCAAAAAAAAAAAAAAAAAAACACACCAAAACTTCTCAAAGCAAAATATAAAACCATACAAAACACTTTACAAGATTATCAGCAAACAAAATAAACTCCTTAATTCTTAATGTCATAAAAAGGCATTAAAGAATATATGCCATTGTTTTAATGGTTTCAAAATTGAAGTCACATCAAAGAGTTAATTTTAAAAATATTTGAACATCTGAATAAAAAATATTTATCACAGCTTTATTTATTGTAGCATAAAATGTCAGTGCTAAGTGTCTACCTATAAGGGATTGGTTAAATAAACGATAGTATTTGCTCACAGTGAAGTACTATGCTGCCACTAAAGGAATGACACATGTCTTTAATGCACAAATCTGAAAAGATATTCACTATAACTTATTAATTTTCCAAAGCAAGTTGATCAGCTAAAGAGGTGATGGTTGTTGCCTCCGGGGAGGGAAAATTAAGGAGAAAGAGCTGAGGGGGAGGGATTGCTGTTTTTGGTAAACCTTGTAGAACTGAGTGACTTTTAAAAATTGGTATATAATTTGGGGGGGGTCAGAAAGAGCAATTATCATATGCAAATTCTGAAAAAAAGAAAGTACACAGAAACTAAGAAAGCACCTCATATATTGTCACTATGACATACAAGCATAGTAGTAAAGAAAAGCCAGAAGGCTAAAGTATGGGCAGTGGAGTTCCAGAGGGATGAACTTAATCAAACATAGAGATCTGCATCCTGAGTAGAGTGATTAAATAAAATGCCTGATGCGTCATTCTATTTCCATACTTTGCAGGGCCAACAGTATTTTGTCCAAGTCTCAGCTTATAACATGAAAGGATGGGGACCTGCTCAGACCACGACACCGGCATGTGCCTCTCCTTCTAGTAGGTGATGGCTGTGACGTCTCCCCAGCATGGCAACCGGGTCCAACTGCAACTCCATCCTCAGGGTGCCATTGCCATTTCCCCTCCCCCAACCACTTGCAACCAACAAGACCTTCTCAGGGCAGCATCTGGGCGATACAATGAATGATTCCTCTGCAGAAATGGTCCTGGGTAGGCAGCTCAATGGAGAGAAAGAAGAGAGAATTTGGAACCAAAATGCCAGAATTTGATACCCATTATACCTTTTTTATTGAGACAAGGTCTCACCCTGTCGCCCAGGCTAGAGTGCAGTGGCACGATCATAGCTCACTGCAACCTTCAACCATAGGCTCAAGCGATCCTCCTGCCTCAACCTCCCAAGTAGCCGGGAGTAAAGGCACACATCACCATGCCTGGCTAATTTTTTTTTTTTGTAGTGATGGGGTCTCGCTGTCTTGCCCAGGCTGTTCTTGAACTCCTGGGCTCAAGCAAGCCTTCCACCTCAGCTTCCCAAAATGCTGGCATTACAGGCATGAGCCACTGCACCCAGCCCCATTATACCTTTTATCACCTGTGTGGCCTTCAGAAGTTGCAGAAACTCTCTGAGCCTCAATTCAACATCTGTAGAATGGGTCTAATCACATACTTTCACAGGGCTTTTGTGGGGATGGAGTGAGATGACACTATCAGAGTGGTTGGGCCAGAATACAGGCAGTCCATTGTAGCTCTCATCTTCCTTTCCTCATCCCCACGGGACACATCCACAGCCTCATCAATTTGATAAGAGAATGAAATCTAACAAATCTTACTCCTCTGACACTCTGGCAGAAGAAAAACTTCCTTATTAACAGGCACTCTGCTACAAATATAAGCTATAAAATTTGTAGTCATAGCTGAGAAACCCAACAAAGGCCTCTTCTAATTATTTGAAGATTAAAAATTTATGCCTGGTATGTTTGGTGACTCTCCATTAACCAGAAAATTAATGGAGAAAATTTAACCAGCTAGAACACACATCTCTAGACATATCATACGATAAATTTTTCTATTTAATGAGCCCAATGCTCTGAATCATATTTTTATTTTTTAAAAACATTTCACTAATATGATAGTTAGAAATGATATCATATGCTTCTTGAGACAGTGCAACTGCTATATCCTTTATGGAATACAATTCACCATATTATATCAACTGCCTTAAGAAAATCCATTTCCTTTTACCCCATAATTACACATCTAGGAATCTAACCTAAGTAAACAGAGATGCAGACAAACGGTTATGTACACTGATGTGCACGGCAGCAGTGTACTGAGCACAGTGAAATGTGTGTGGTAGCAAGAGCAAGTATCCAATATTAATTTAATGGTTAGTATGATATATATGTATTTATATCCATAGTACAAACAAAATAAAACCACTAAAAATGGCCTTTTAAGAAAACATTCATAGTGTGGAAGGAATTCCTACAGTATGTTTTATGTTTAAAAAATGCAAAATGTGGGGGGTTTCTACATTTAAACTGCAGGTTTGTCTATAATTAAGTAGGATGTGTCTGTGTCTTGATAACTCTCAAAATTTAGCAGTGGACATTTGGGTTACGGGATGATGGGCTCTTCCAGTTTTATTTTAAATTTGTGTATGTATTTTTCAACTTTTATAACAACCCTTTACCCAAGGCCAACCATGAATCAGGCAGTATATTATGGGGGCTTTCACGTTCAGTACCTCTTAATCCTCACAGCTGTCCTTCATCATTGTTCCTGTCTTGTGGATAAGCACCGTTGCCATTATCATCTGCATCGCTATCTGTATCAGACATAACCTTTATAAGACTCATTATATGCAGGGCATTAATCTAAGTACTTCACATGGATTAACACGTTTAATCTTCATAATATACCTCTGAGGTGACTTTTATTATTAGACCCATTTTACTGATGAGGGAACTATAAACATAGAGGCACATGCATACAGAATCCAAAGCCTGAACTGGGATTCAGAGAGGATGGTGCCTTTCCCAAGGTCACAACACTGGTACAGGGCTGAACCAGGATTCAAGCCTGAATTGGTCAAGGCTCAGCCATGTCTCCTATGCTGTGGTAACTAGTGCCCTGCTAGCAGGCAGACAAGCAGACTCGGCGCTAGCCAATCACCTCTGGTGGATTCTGATAGCTGCATGAGGTCAGACAGAGTCTTGAACCACCAATGCCAGAGATCTTTAAGGCCCCTTTGACTGCCCTGCATTTGATGATTTCATTATTCCAGTCTTATTTGGACGTCTTTCTTATTGAAGATTTATCAGAAACATAAATTGGGACTTGCATGATTAAGATAATAAGGGAACCTATCCCATTTGGGGGTAGGGATGAATGTATATTATTGAAGGGACAGAAAGGACAGAAAAGCACAAAAATGCTAATCTCAGTTGACCTGAAAGTGAAGCAGGGGAACCCTATTCTAAATGCATACCCCATGCAAATTCTGATCTGCTCATGGATGCATTTACTGATAAAGGTCAGATGTTCAGATTCCATAAACTGTACATTCTATTCAGACACTGTCTCTCACAGTGTCATATGAGAACTCATATGAAGAGTTCTCTCCAGAATGATAAGAATAGCTATTCAGGACTGGAAGGAGTAACTTATTAACTGGTAATTAACATATCAAATAGCAATGTTTTCTAAAATGGTACGTTTGATCAGTAGGGGTAACTGGCAAACAACTGAAATCCTAACATGTGGTTATAGTTGCTGCAGACATGCCATATCACTTGGAAAGAACAATGTAAAAACACTCCCGTTCTATTTATAAACAGAGTATGACATTGTGATGTAACATATATCAGTATTTATTTACTAGAGGACAACGTATTCTAACATGACAGAGTAATTGGAAATTTGGTAATATGTTCCAGTAAGCTATAAAACATTTTTTATATTTTTACAAAAGGCCTTAATGTGTTTTTATAGACTTCTGTTATATGGTATGGTACATAATAACAGAAAAGGACCCAGACAGGCTTGTCTGAGTTACGATCAGGAAAATCCTGATATCGCCAGTGAATGTAAGCTTTGCATTGTGTTGCAATTGAAGTGTCTCATTACCAGAACAGTGAACTGTATTATGTGGCACAATCTGCTCTTTTCCAACCATGCTAAGTTTATTCCTGTCAGGTTCCTGATTTCTTAATATATTTTCAATTTTCTCCCTCATCCCTAAAGTCTCCTATTTTATGTAGTCGTCAGAACCTTCCAAACATCTATGAGAAAAACTCATTCTTTCCAAAAACCTTGGCATCATGTCCAGTGCTCACTTGGGCTGCAATTTAGCATTAGCAATTTTCTAATGTATCATAAAGTCATCAGGATCAGGCTCGCCTCTGATGTAATAGGGCTGAGCTGAAAGAGGCAGGCGCATTTCGGCTCCCCTTGCACTGATGGCAGCATTAACACTCATTAGAATGCATTAACATGTTCAGGGCCACGTAGGAATCCAGCCACCCAGGAGTCTTACTCAAACACGCAGTCCTGCTCATCTTGTCGTGAGCATTTCAACTAAGAGAACTCATAACGGCCTTTGAAAATCCATGAGGGCAACATTTTTTTTTCTCTCTGTGCCTAGGTGCCAGGGGCACTACAAATAGTCTAAGGGCCACTGGGTATTTATTTCCTCAAACATTTTCAAATTTCCCAGTGAAAACCCTTCCCTGTCCCATTAACATCATCATGCTTCTATTTACAATGCCTCGCCAACACTTGAGTGTCCCCTATGTACCCAGGATGGTGCTTTACTACGTTGTTACTGTTAAACCTCAAATAACCTAAAAAGAGATTATTTAAAACTCACTTTACAGAGAAGAAACCTGAGGCAAAGAGAGATTAAGTCATGGTTCTTGACCACAAGAAACAAAGAGTCTACAAAAGGCACCTGTGCCAACACCCTGTCTCCACGTTGACCACAACTAAGCCACACCACACGAACTCCAACCGAGATTCTGAGCTTTCTTCCCGAAAAAAAAAAAAAAATGTCTATGGTATGATAAAATGAGCACTATAGGGAGGGTCATCAGGCAATGTTATTGTCCTGGCTGTGGCCCTGACAAGCTGAGTAACATAAGACTGGAATAGTTATCTCTGGGCTTCAGTCTTCTGACAGGTAAAATGGAGATGAGGAAGGATAGGAACAAAAAAAGACTAGAAAATCTCTGAGGCAGCTTCTTCACAGGTAATCATCTGATAGGGTAAGAAATGGTGTTTCCATCATGAATTCCTTTCATTTAAGTAATTTATTTACAGAATGCCTAGTGTATAATTGGCATTGTTCCAGATACCTAATACACTTCTCATTTAATCCTTACAAAAATCCTGCAAAGTAGACACTATCCTCATTTCTCATGGTAGGAAGTAGAGGTCCTATCAGTGTAGGTAACTTGCCTGCGGACACTGAGCTAGGAATCAGGAAGCCAAGATTCACACCCAGGTTTATCTGACCCCAGAACTCGAGCTCTTCCTAACAACGCTATACTCCTGGGCCTTGGATGAACCATCGCAAGATGCTTTTACCTGACTTTAACTATCATGACATTGACTTAAGTTTCTAAATGAAGGAGACCCCATATTTTAAAATAAAACCTGTGAGGGAAGGAATTTGAAACTTTTTCAACTAGAATTTAAGCCCAAGATACACTCATGAACTAACTGGCTTTTCTAGGGAAGAATGACTAGCAATTTTGGAGAAAGCATTTCAACTGAAAAGCGCTTCAAGTTGTTGCTTTTGAAAGGTTCAGAAAGGAAAATAAGGGGGAAAGAAAATAGAAGGAAGACGGGATGGACTATGAAATGACTGACCTGCTGAAAAAAAGAAAAAAAAAATCAAGAGTTGGAGACAGCAGAATTACAATCTTGACATTAGTCCCATATGAGTTATTACTCTTGATATCATTATAGCCAAATGGAATGAAAATAGAAGGGAGAGAAAAATCTCAGTGGGTATTGCAATTTAAATTTGCCATGTAAGCTAATACTGTATATTTAGAGACTGAGCAGACAGGGTGGTTGGTGGCTCGGAGTATGTGTGGGGGTAGCTGTGCCAGCTAACCAAAGCAGACATTCATTAGAGCAAAATGTAGATTTCCATTTCTTGGCATCTGACATGGGCTCTTTCCTTGGAAAGAAATGTCAATTTGGCCAAAAGTGTGAAACCTACAATAAAAGCATTGGGACTGTGGATTTCATCTAGTCTGCACATTCCCACCCCTTTCTTTCCTACTGTGAAAATCTAGTTGAGACTTGGGGTGCTAAGTGGAGAGGTGGCAGAGGAACTGATTAGGATATGGGATGCTGAAAGGGGGGGAAGGGGTACAGAGAAGGGGAGATTGGGCTCCCAAATTTCCTATTTTCTTTTGGCTTTCAATTACCATTTTCTTTTGCCCTAAAACTGCCCAACACAAGAAACCAACCACAATTACCATTTTGCACAGGGCTCTGAACAATGGCAGCTTCCAAGTACTTGGCACCGCCTGCTAGCTCTGCATGTGCTGGGTGCTCATCCACGGAGTCTGTGGGTAGTATGAGCAACACTCCGGCTCCTGAGGCAGGGCGGGGAAGAGGCCTCCCCTGCTTTAAAACTTCACTCTGTTTGTTTCTTTTGTTCAATAGACTGGAAAGACTATGACGACAGAGAGCCCAGACACAAGGGACAGAGTGAAGTTTTGGAAGGTCTGCTGCAGCAGGTCCGAGCCCTTCATCAGCATTACAGTTGCCGGGGTAAGGATAAAAATCTGCACTGGGCCATCGACTGAGGTCTCAGTGGCGCCGGTAATTTTAGCAGTTTCCTAACTGGGTCATACCTTCTCATTCATCAGGGAGAGAGAGATATTAATATTTGTACATCTGGAATCACTTTACAGCACTATCTTGCTTTAACCCTTCAGAAGTGACTTCCCTCTTCTTCCTTCCCTCCCTTTCACTCTCGCTCTCTCTCTGCCTTCTCTCTCCCTCTCTCCATGTGAACAATTTGAAAATGAGCATAAGAAAAACAGCAGCTTCCATTAGTTCCTTTCTCTTTGAATTGTCCCTTCACAAGACTCCTTGGTGGTGCTGGGTCTTTGGGGTATTCAAACTTTTTACCTCCAAGGAAAATTTCCTGAGCATCTCTATGGAAGCTCGACCAGTTATAACAACAACAATAATAAAGCTTCAGAGCTATGAATAATACAGTTTACAATGCAATTTTACATCCAGTATCTCTTTTTTATCCTCATCTTGGCAGTTACTGCTGAAGCTAAGTGGTTTGCCCAAGGTCACAATGCCAGGAAAAGACAAAATCGGGAACTCCAACCTGGGTTTTCTGGTTCCAAGTCCAGTCTTCCTGTCACACTTCATTTTTGTCTCCCACCCTTACATCAGGACTGGGCACTGAATTTTAATCTCGCCCTGAATTTTAATCTTCCCCAGTACTACTGCTCGAGAGAAAGTAGAGCATACTTTCTCTAGACTTTCGCCAACTACACCCAGGGAATTTCTGAGAAGCTTTTAAAGGCATCTCTTCTACTTGGGCTGTTCAAATGGGACAGGGTCAGGTTTCTGATCTGTGTAATGATTCGTGGAAGAGGCACTTAGTTTTATTTGGAGAATTAAAGCCTCCATAAAGTTTTAATTTTCCATGCTCCCCATCAGATCTCCAACTACTCTGTGCTCTCTAGATTCAGGGCCCTGCTGGACCAGCTGGGCAAGAAATCCACAGTTCAAACTCAGAGATGCTGGCTGCATTTGGGCTACGTATAAAGAAATCATACTGAGCATTAGCAAAGGGTTGTTCCCAATTACCATCTAGCTCTATAGTTATGACAACAGAGCTCTTCAGAAATGTTGGTTCTAGCTAGAAATGAGGACAAATGTTTGCAACAAAATAATGTTCACCGAATGAACGGTTCATTAAGAGATGTAAACATGCATGTAAGTAGCTTGAGAAGGAAACCCAGGAGTGATTTCCATTCCCAGATTGCTAGGAAGACTCTACCTAGACCAGGACCTTCAACTTTCCACACTGACCAAAGGATACTCAGTTCTCAGTTATCTAGGGCTCATTTAGCTAGGCCAATTGTTACCTGAGCTCCTTTCTTGTCTTCTGCCTCTCCATTGCTGCCTTGCCCATTGGTTCTTGTATGGCAGCAAAGGTAATAAAGCAATTGGACTGACGATTCTTTGCAATTCATAAACCACTGTGTGTTTGGTCTTTATCAGAGAGGGAAAGCTGACACTACTCATGAGAATGAGGGATTTTTTTTTAAACATTATCTGAAGATTCAGATGCTCTCCCCATTACTATTGGATTACTATCTAATAATCAAAAGATAATCATCTAGACAGACCAATTATTTCTATAGTGTCCATCCAACTTCTGTCATGTACATGCTTTTCCCCCACAGCAATGTGAATATATACACAATATCAGGAAAGATTTAAATAAGGCATAAGATAGAACTTCCCAAAAAGGAGGAATGTTTTTTATATTAAATGTACTCTGGACACTTAAACAATATATGAAAGTGTGTTCCAAAGAACAGCGGTCCTATAAGATGCTCGGCTGACAAGATTCTCTTATCAGGTAAGTTAGGGGAATGTTACATTCTATATCCCTCTCTTAGAAATATAAAATATGTGTTAGAATAGTAAAGACTCTAATAAAGAGACATGTTGAATTAGGTTAAACAAGCATTTTCTAAACTTCTTTAGTCACGGAAAACTTGTTTCACAGAATTAGTATTCCAAGGCACAAACTTTGGGTAACACTGATTTATAACATGCTAAAATAGAAGAAATTACCTCACGCAAAAAAGGAACGATTCTAAGGTGATTTAACATAACTGTCTGTAAGTTTAAAAGGATAAATGAAGGATAATATAAGTATTGCTTACAGAGAAGTACAAAATTATTATTTAAAATATTCTGCTACATTGAAATACTATGTGGTTTATTGGGGACAAAAACCTTTACAAACTTTACAATTGAAAAAATAATTATTTCAAATCCCAGTTTTACCAATTACTAGCTGTGTGTTCTTGACAAAACCATTTAACCCCCCTGAGCCATCATTTCTTCATCAACAAAATTAGGATAATAATTTCTATCTTGCATGGTTGCTATCAAGATTTAATTAGCTAATGGATTAAATTCGCCTGGCACAGCGCAGACCACTCGCAAACTCTAGCTTATTTTTCTTCCAGTGTCCCTCCAGATGGAGAATGGGTTTACTCTCCATCCTCAGCACTGATTACACTTCAATTCTATATGTTAGAATTGAAGTGTAATCAGTGACTCTACTGTAATGAGCCCAGGGTACTCACTGAATATACAGCACATTCCAAATATAGAAATAATAAAACATCCCTTCTCCTACCAAAACCCTAAATAGGAGGTATCAAAACCCACATTAATTTCTGCATTTTGGCTAAAGAACTGGCCACAGCTAATCGCATGCTCAGTATCGGCATGAAAATTTAAGGCAAACGTTGAGCAAGCTATATTGTTCACAAGGTTAGTGTGCTGACATACATACAATACATACAGTATAAATAAGCCAGTTGTGTTCATCATGGGGTATCCTATAGGAATGAATTTTCAGTTATTATCCAATGATTCAACTTGCAAAACGACATTAACTGAAACCCTGCCTACTGCATGATTACGTAGGTCACATAGTAGGTGCCAGACATGCCAATATGAATGAAATAAACTCCCTATGCTCCATGCACTTATAAGCTAGAGAATTATTGCATTCAGAGTACAGAAAGTGAACCTTTGCTTCAGAGCCTGAACTAAGCAGAGAAGTACAGTATAGAAGCCACAGTGGTTCTTAGGAGACAAGTGAGTTTAGACCATGTGTCAGTCAAAATGGGCCATGTTATGCCGCAGTAACCAAATGATACCCCAGATGTTTGTTTCTCCCTCATGCTATGCATCTACTACCGGTCAGCTGGGGGCTTTGCTTCTCTGTCATCATCCTATCTCTGAAAATATTTGCCAGCAACCATAGGAGAGGGGAAAGAAACTCTTGAAGGTCTCATATGGACAAGACTTTATAATGTCACGTACACTCAAAACTCGTTGGCCAGAACTGGTCACATGGCCCCACTCAACCACAAAGGCTCCAGAGTGCAGTTCTAGCTAGTCCCCAGAAGGGAGGTAACTTGGAATACTTAATGCCTTGCACAGGCCTCTTTCCCAACTGGTAAGAGCATTTCTTGTTTTTCTTTTATTTTATTTTTTAGTCTAATTTTTTCTTAGTTTAACTTCATGTTTATGTAAGTTATACATGACTATAATGTGTCTGCTTGAGTTCAAATCCAACTAGCTGTGTGACCTTGAGCAAGTTGTTAAAACCTCTCTGTGCTTCACTCATCTATAAAATGCAGATAATAGTTACATATGCCTCATTCAGCCATTGTTTAAGGATTGACTGACTTACATAAAATCACTTAAAACAGATTTATCATTTTTAAAAAAGCAATTTCTTCCATCCTCCATTTTTTAATCCCCAAAGGCAACCTCTTAACTTTTAGCTAATTCTTTTAGTATTTTCCCCATATCTCTAAGTGACATGTTTATATTTCTAATTTTTTTCAATTTTACATATTATCTCACTCAACAAAATGATGATGTATCTCTTTTCTTACCCCACTACCCTCTTACGTACACACACAATTCCTAGCTTCTTATCCTCCTAATATATTTATATTGAATTTTAGTAAGACCAGTGTTTATTGTTTATATTATAATAATGTAAATTTTATGATTATTTTCCTTTCCTGAATACCTTTTTGTGTACCCTGTAGTTGATAATCATCTTTTATTGTATTCGCTTGTTTTTATATGTGGTTATATTAATTAATCCACAAACTCTCTTCTCTCAATATAATCAGATGCATTAGGAGTTTCAATTGCATCTTCTTAAGGAAACCTTTCATGGAGCTCTCTGTCCTGCTCCAGTCTAGGCTGGTTACTGGTTGCCCCCATGCCTCGTGCACACAGCTGTCACTCTGGCACCACTTTCTTCATCACCATACTGCAGACTCTTACCACTCTCCAATATTGCGTTCCTTCTTTTTGTATCCTATGTCTTCCTTTCTCTTGGGTTGGTCCCTCATTTTGGTGGAGCCTTTCCTCTGGTAGCTTCCTGAAAGGGTGTTTGGAACCTAATTTTTAGGGACATTGCATGTCTAAAGATGTATTTATTCTACTTAATAATTATTCAAGGTTTGGATAAGTATAGAATTCTTGGTTGAAAATAATATTCCTTCAGATTTTGAAGGCACTGCTTCATTTTCTTCTAGCTCTCAGGGCTGAGAAGTCTGAGGCCACTCTGATTCCAGAGGTTCTATATGAAACTGATTTTTTTTCTCTCTCTCTCTGGAAGGTTTTAAGTTTTCTTTTGTCTTCCATGTTCTAAAATTTCACTGTGACATGCCTTAGTATCTGTTGCCTGTTGTACTGGGCACTTGGCAATTTCCTTCAATATGAAAATTTATACACTTCAATTGTGAGGCATTTTCATAAATTATTTAATTATTTCTTCCCCTTCTGCTCTCTCCTATTAGAACTCTTGTTATTATTCAGCTGTTGGATTTCCTACACTAGTGTTTTAATTTTCTTTTTTTTTTTTCCCTTCTACTTTCCATCCTCATATTTTTACTCTACTTTCTTGGAAATTTCGTCAGCTTTATTTGCTAAGGTTTCTCAGTTTTTGATAACATAGTTTTAATTCCTCTTTCGTTCTCTGATTGGTTCTTTTTATAGACATCTATCTTTTTACAAGGAGACAATGTCTTCTCTTATCTCAGATTATTAATGATAGGCAATGTTTCATTTTATATTTTCTTTTCTCAGCATAATCTCTCTTGCCTCTAAATTGTTCTTTATTTATCTTTGGCCTTTGCATTTCATGTTAGTTGCTTTCCTCAACTGCCTGGTGATCCTTGGATGTTTGCTCAGATTTAAGAAAAGGGAAATCAGTAACCACTGGGAAACTCTTAAGCACGTGCATAGGGCTCTTTACTTATAGCCTTCACTGTAGGGAGATCTAGCACTGCCTTTCCCACTAGGAGAATCTTTGGGCATGTTTTCCCAGGCTGGTCAATTTCTCCAGGGAAGTTTCTTCCAGTGTCCTACATAAAGGGTATAGGTTTGGGTACCAGTGTTCTGAGAACCCAATGGGAAAATATTATATATGAAAACTTTCATTCGATCCACCTGCACCACCACCACTATCACCCCATTTTCAACAGTACTTGATGTCTCCCACTCCAGAAACCTCTGCTGTTTCCTGTTTTTTGTTTTTGTTATTTGATTTCCAGAGAATCAGCCACTAGCTTTCTTCTAGAGTGGGAAAGGGATATTTGTCTAGCTATGCAGTAGGGGAGGAGGTTGAGAAGTCTAACTGCTTTTTAAAGAGACTTCCACAAATCCTCCTGAGTTTTAGCTCACACTCACTCCTCACTTCCAGCAGTCCATAGTGCCCATGGGTGAATCAGGTTACTTCTCAGCTTTCTCCACTGCTGGCTTGGGCTTCATCTTTCTCAAGTCTGTTAAATCCATCTGTCCATCTGCTTTCCAGCTACCAAAATTTACTTGCTTTGTCTCCTTTCCCATCTTTTTGTGTTTACAGATTTATGTTGTTTCCTTTTTTTCATAATCTCTACTCTGGTTTTAGTGAGGTTTGGGGAGAGTGCGGTATGTAATGAGTATGTTAACTGTGCAGCCTTTAACTGGAAGTCCCAGCAGCATCATTTTCAAGCAGCCAAACTCATGTTCAAGTTAGTGGGGGAAAAAATGCTCTAGCTTTATTCTGCCAGGAATAACCATTACCAGTATAAGCTTGAACCTGACATGAATACTTGTGTCAGTCAGCTGTTCCTATATAATCATAGGCAGAGCCACACTGGGCCTCAGCCATGGGCCACCTGGTTAAGTTTCCATGCCTGACAGCAATGATATGGACCATGTTCTCATGGTCCATATCATTGCCTCACACATAGAAGTGTCCCAGTAAATATTTATTCAATGACTGAATATTTCAGTTTACCTAGGTACTGGCTTTTCAAGCTTGGGCAATTCATTTCACTTCTCAGCCTCAGTTTCTTCTTCTGAGTAATGAGGATGATAATCATACCTATCCCTACAACTGTTTTTGTAAGCCAACATATACAATGAAAAAAGGTGCCCTAGAATGCTAGTAGCAGTTATACAAAAGGATAATATGGGTGGGGTTTTCTTCTTTTTTGCTACTCTCTAGACTTTCCATAATGTGCTTATATTAATTTCATAATGAAAAAATTTAATGGAATGTGTAGACTAACAAGGAGAGCTTTGCCAGCATTGAGAAGTATATGAATACTAAAAGGCAATTGGGGGTGGGGAGAGGACAGCAATGCATTTGATTCCATTTCTTCTAATCTTATAATACATCACCCATCCCAAAAATATCAACAAAGCACCTAATTGGTTTCCCTTGCAGTTATAAATATCACTCATTTCCAACATGTTTGAGGAGTTGCTTATCAATTAACTGCTGGCATCTTAAGATACAAGAGCTTCTTGTGGAAATAAATGAGCTAAATCCCTACATGAAACTGAGGATAAGTGGCACTGAGGGGACAGGGGAGGGGAAGGGAGGAAGAAGGAATTGGTGGTATTGGTCTGCCAAATGGAATTTATGCTATTTTTTTCCTATGTTCCAGAAAGTTCAAAATTACAAACCACAGGCCGAAAGCAGTCAGTCTCAAGGAGCCTGAAACACCTATTCCATTCCTCAAACAAGTTTGTGAAGACCTTAAAACGGTGAGTCCTATGTAGTTCTTCCAGGAAGTCTTAACTTCTCAGGAATGAGCTGGTTTGGGTTCTGAGTGGAAACTTGGTAGAAATTTCTTTTTTGTTATTAAAAGAATGAAGTTTACTTTTCTCCTGAGAATTTGGGCTAGATAGTAATTTCTCTGAGTTCTAGCCAGTAAATTTATGATTACTTAGCAGGAATATGTTCCTAGGTATATTTTAAACTCATCTTTTATCATGTCCAAAAAAAATTTTTTTCCAGGACTGAAGCTTGGTAGAGGAGACGATTAAGGACGATTTTTATTTTCCTTCTTTTTTCTAGGGGACTCTACATAGCTGTTATATTTTATTACAAAGACAATATCTTAGTCACCAATGAAGATCAAATACCAATTGTTGAAATAGATGACTCTCACACCAGCTCCATTACACAAGATTTTCTGTGGTTCACAAAGGTATTCTGAGTTCTGATTTCCTTTTTCCCCCACTTTGCACCAATGTTACTGCACACAAATCTCTGAAACCTTAGTTGAGGGGTCTCTGGTGATCAAAGTTTGGGGGTAAAAGTAAATTATCTCAAAGGTCCCCTTCAGCCCTAATATGCCCTAAGTCTTAAAAAATGCCAAAGTAGTGTCTACAGTACAGTTTCAAAGCAAAGAGGCTTGCATCCTGTCAAATTGTGTCTCCACGATTCTGAGTTATGGGATCATTTGGCAAAGACTAAAATGTGGATCTGACTGTTTCATTAGCATTCAGATCTTTTTCCAATTGGACAGAGATCAAAAAGTTGTTTCGCGTGTATCTGAAAATGGACTGGAGAACAAACATCAGGGGTCAGGTTTCCTTCTCCCTGCTTTGCTTTGATGCCACAACCTAAATCATGTACTGGCTTGGACGATGATATGACCTCGTGACTTCTTTTGCAGCTGTCTTGTATGTGGGAAGATATAAGGTGGTTGAGGCAAAGCGTACCTACCTCCATGTCTTCATCCACAGTGCTGCAAACTCGGCAGAAGATGCTCTCAGCAGCAGCCCAGCTACAGGTGAGGGGCCAGGTTTCAACCCAGACCCCGAAGGAAACTTTTTAAAAAGTGGACAGTTCAGCTACCAATCCCATCTGGGGGAAAAAACAAAAAGATGGGCTCCTTCCTCATTCACATCCCTAGGCACATGAATGCTTCTTGGACAGTTTGAGCTGCATACCTGCTCATGTGGGGAAGCTGTGCATTTGGCAATCTCCTCTAAGGGGGTCTCTTTTGAAAAGTCTATGAGTATCCCACTGAATAAGGAATAAAGAGACTTGAGTTCTAGATTTGATATTAATTAGTCAACTCATTTCTCCTTTCATCACTTGCAAATTAAGAGAACTTTGATCACTTGAAGAACCCTTACTGCTCTGGTATCCTGTGCATCTATGAGTGTGTGAAGATGGAGAAAGGGACCGGCAGATGTTCTGAGGAGTTTCTTGGTAAAGCATAAGGATTTGTGTACATCTTTGCTTAGTTATGAAAACAAACAAAAAACAACTCTTAAAAGGTTATCTTTAATCCTGCACTTATTCATCCTTCCCTACTATCAATCAAATCAGATCAAGTCCCCAATCTTTGTAGGTCACAGAGATCCTCCTAGAAAAAAGTACTGAATTCTAACCAAGCTCTCTGGGTTTTCCTCTCATTGTTTTCTGGTATTAACAGGATTTGTGGTTCTTAGTACAGAAAAACATCTGCTACATGGAGTTGGTGTCCTTAAGAGATTGCTGAGCCTTTATCAGTGATGGGTATCTACCTACAAAGCTGTCAGTTACATTAACCACAGAACTATGCATAACAGAAATCTAAGTTGTGTTTGGCCAGGCCATACCAGCCACACTATAAAAATAGGGTCATATTAACAAAAGAAAATTTTCAATGGCTCCACCCCCACCTGCAATTACAGGAACTTCATTTCTTGAACCCCAAAATAATAACAATTCCACCCTCTGCAATAATAAGAATTATTGTGTTGCTTTTATAATTAATTCTGAAATGTAAATTTTGCCCCTCTGTGCTACACAACATTACATAGGCGGTTTACTGCCTTGTGTCTTCAATGACATTTCAGCAGACAGTGTTATTCATTTCAACTCTTGATTGCAGAATCTTCTCCTCCAACTCAAGAAGTTCTTGAAGCTGGGCCACGATAACTATGCTGAATTCAAAGTGCCGCTTCTTTTCGTCACTGACCAGTTGAGCTGGATCCTGCCATTGTACCTCAAACTACTCTTTCTTTAGGATAAAGTACACTCCCAGGGGGCTCAGACTCCTTAGTGGGCCCTCCCATTAGCCCACCGTACAATTCAGACATGCCTGGATCACAGACTGAACAACTTTAGAATTTCAAGTGGGAATCTTTATTATGTGTTTATTGGAGGCTTCCTAGAACACTTTCATTTGATATCAGTAATGTGAGAAGGATCAGGCTGTTACAAGTCAGTGCAGCCAGACACTGAGGGACATCATCATGGCCAGTGTGATCCTACTCAGTTACTCCATTGCAATAGATCTTGGATTTCGTCAAGCCCCAAATCTATTGAGTCAACCGTTTTTCATAATGCACCAGCCCTCTTCTCAAACCATTTCCCTCCTTGTCTAGCTTAGATTCCTTGGCCCATCTTACTCACTTCCTTGAAAATATTCTAAATTTTCTCCCTCCATATTTTTTATTTGGAAAAATTCCAAGCCTGGATGAAACCAACATGTCTATACTGTAGTTGCACATTGCTGCAGAAAGATCACAAAAAAAGGCTGACTGGCTTTATATTAAATTATGACTGCAGTTCTCACATGTAATGTTCTCTAGTGGTCCCATTTCATTTCTCTACTAAATTCATTCTCTCACACTGTAAAGCAACTATTTAAAACCTTCTCCATTCTCTCACATCCCTTCCCCTCCCCACACTCTCCATCCCTATCTCAGGTGATGACTTTACTGTATAACTCATTAAGAAAAAAATGTGAATTGATGATTTTTCCATTGCCAAATTTACAAACCTCCTCATAGTATCCCTATCTTTCTCTTTCTTCCCTCCTATTCCAACAGAGAAAGGTCTCACTCCTTCCACCACAAGTTCATTCCTCCACATGTGCACTGGATCCCATCTCTTTCCTCCCATCTTTATTTAAAAATACTCAAGTCTCTCCAATTTAATCTCCCCCCAAATCCCACCCTTAGCCCCACATGCCCCTTCAGCTACCAAACTATCCTTCTTCTCCTCCTTATACCCAAACTTCTTCAAAGAGTTACGTACATCCTCATTCTCCACTGACTTCTTTTCCCATCAGTTCTCTCTCAGCGCTTTCTCTGTCTTTTGCTACCATCATGCCTGCAAAACTGCTCTCTAAGGGCACCAGTAATCAGAGGCAGATGATGCCGATGAAGCTGGAGTTTCAGGGCCCCTCATTTGCATGAGCCCCTGTGAGTGGAGGACTCAGAGTGTTTTCGGTGGGGAGGGAAAGTTGGGTGGCAGTCAGGAAGCATTTCTGGTAAACTGCCTAAAGAAATTTCAGGGAGAAAAGAAGATCCAAAATTCCAAATACTCTAGTATCTGGTGGGGGGGAACAGGATTTCTTTTATCATTCTAAATAAATATTTACTGTTACACCTAATTTTACATTTGTAATTTTGTATTCCTTATCTTAAAGATGGCTCCAAAATTATGTGGTTCAGGAGCCCACAAAAACCTACATCCATCCTTGCCCATGACTTCAGTTTAACTAAATCTAATGACCGCTTTTAAGTCCTTTTCACAACTGACATCTCAGCAGCATCTGATACACTTGGTCCTGCTCTCCTTTCGTAAACTGCCACATCCATTGGCTTCCACTCTCCTGATTTCGCACTTTCCTGATTTTCTTCCAGCTTCCGGGCCTGTCATTCTGTTTCCTTTGCTACCTCACACACTGTTACATCTGCTTAGAATCCTCTTCTTCCACCTCTTTGCCTTGCTAATTCCTACATATCTTTCAGTTCTCAGCTTAATTTTTATATATCCTCAGAAAGCCTTTTTCTGATCTCCTGATTAACCAAATCACTCTCACAGTGGCTTGTAGACTTCATTCGGAACAATGATCATAATCCCATAAGTTAATTATTTGTATTATTGTCTGTCCCACTTGGACTGTGAGTTCTTGAGTTAAGGGAATGTGTCTGTCTTGGTTACCACTATATCCCCATGTGGTAGACTCTCAGTAAGTGTGGGTTGCATAAATAAATGTATTTGTCAGTCTAACCCCATGGACTCCAAAGATTACACTTGTGGGAATCCCTATCTAACCAAAGGGAAAAGGGATCACAGAAATGTGTCTTGTACCACGGTTACCATCTGGATAGTTCCCCAGTCCTGCACAGTGACCAGAGCCTCACAGTCCTCAATAAATTGTCACCCCCTCATAGTACCTCCATCAAGGCCTGAGCACTGTTATGCATTCCCTTCTCTCCATGTTTCATTTCTCCTGGTTAAATAACAGGAGTTGCTTTCATCATTTCTTTTTTTTTTTTTTTTTTTTTTTTTGGTAGGATCTATTGCCCAAACTATTTACTGGTCTCTAGAATGAAAATTTCTGGAAATATTGAAGGCACCTTTTCTGGGGACAAGGGGAGTGGGCATGGGGGTAAAGTATAGAAAAAACTTTTTAGAAGGAGAAGAAAAAGAAATTTGTGGATTTGCACATACTTAATATTTTAGGTCACTTTACTAATCTAAAATTTTTACACTGTTCTGAGGAAAACAGAAATGCATTATATTAATATATAGCTTGATTGGCATCAATCATACATCCTGTTGACTTACCTCTGGGCTATCTCATTTTACTCTCCTCTCCTTTCTGATTTTACTACTACAGTTCAATTACTCCAGCTAGGTCTAAAGCCTCCAAAGTTGTCCCTCTGCTTCCAGCCTCAACACCCTCTGATCCACTCTCCACACATTTGCCAGAGTAGCCAATTTAAAAGATTCTGACCAGGGCATTCTCTGACTTAGACTCCTTCATAGTGGCTCAGACATTTTATTATGGCCCAAAAAGGCATTAATCATGATCTTTCTCCCTGTCTTCTGTGCCCATAGCACTCTGACTTACTTTCATCACCGTGCACACCAACCACTGTGCAATTTGTACCTTGCTTTCCTGCGAGTGTAAGACTCAGAGTGTTTCTGCTCCATAATGAGGTCCTTTAATATATAATAATAAATAATAATAGTAAAATGACTATTTTCATATAACACTCACGGTGCCAGGCACTTGGCTAAGTGCTGTACAAACTTTATCTCATTTAATCTTCACCACAACCTAATTAGAAAGTACTAATATAATATTATTGGTATTCCTTTAACATGATAAAACTGAGGCCTGAAAAGATTAATTTGTGCTCAAGTTTGCACAGATAGGAAGTAGCAGAGTTTTGATTCAAATCCAGATTTACATAATTCCAAAGCCTGCATTCTTTCTAGTACTTCATCATCTTATTGTATGTTAATTTACAAAAAGCAGAAAAATTTTTTAAACAGAAAAAACTATCTGCATTATAGTAAAAAAGAAAAAGTAGAAGTCTATTGTGCGTCATTAAAAGTGGCCTTAAATTTCATTTGAGAGAAGATGAAGTATGCATTAATTAATTAGCTAATTAATTAAAATTACCAAGGCAGGAGGAGAGACAAGTATCTGTCAGCATTTGGATAAAAAGAATTAAGATGAGAAAGCTTGTGAGTGACCAAAAGCCCACATTGTTTTTCTTTCTCTTAGAAAAATGGCAGAGGCCTCAAGCAGGAGAAGCGTACATTGCCCTTACATTGAGAAGTGTCTAAATTACTTGTCCTCAAAAGACAGTAATAATCTGACGTTAAAACTGTGTTACATTAAACTTTTCTCCTCCATAGCTTTTAGAAATGAGTGTTAGTAAGTAACAGCTAGGTAACAACTTATGAATACTGTATCTTTTTTATTTGTCAAGGGAAAAAAAAGGTTTTCCCAAAATTTTACTCTTCTTTTTCAGGCCTTCTTATTCCAATTCTGGACTTCCTTTAACTTCCCATGTTACCCCAAACTGAATAAAGATCTCTTAATATGGTGCCTCGGTCTAGGGCTTATTGATGGTCCTGTGATTTGTTCTGGTTATAACCTAGATGCATTCCTGTTAGCCATCAGTGGTTCTTGTTCCTTTCCACCTTTCGTAGGGTCATCAGGGGCCTAGGTCACTTAACCTTGATTATATAGCATGACAAGTGTTAACATGGTCTATTTTTCAGGCCCTAAGAACCCTGAATTTGCCCCTTTGGAACATGGTTGCAATTTATTTCCACAATAATATCTTACTTTTATATTGGGCTCTCCCCAAAGCTAGCTCTCCAACCCAATTTGATGTCAATGAAAAATTTCAGGAAGATTTCTAGTTCTTTCTTCTTCATCCCATTAAAAAATCTATCCAAAGCCGATAATGAACCACTGACAATAACTTTGTTTAAGTAAAATGATCACCTCAATCAATGTCTACCCATAAGCTTCAATTCAAAGTGAACCATATTTTCCAATGCCTTAATATATTATGTTAATTTAGTCAACAAAAAGTTACTGATCTCTTACTATGTGACAGTCACTGTACAATGAAGGGACCCAGAGACACAAAGATGAAACAACATGCTAAGATGGAAGCTTGTACAGGAGGCAGTAGGGGACAAGAGAAGGGATGGTAAATTCTACTTAGGGGAGTTGGGAAAGTCTTCCCAGAGAAGGTGAAATCTGGGCTGCAGTCTTGAAAATGAGTAGGTATAAGCCAGGGTGGGATTCCAATTAGAGCAGTAAAGAAAGCCCACACTCTACATTGTATCAAGCTTGAGAATTTACAAAGCACTTTTTCATGCACTGCTTGATTTAATCCCTCAAACACTCAATGAGGTAAAGATTAGCATAATCGATGTCTGAGCTGAAGGACTCAATTTCAGATTATGAAACTCAGGACTAGACTGGGTAAATAATTTTTCAGAAGTCCAACAGTTAATGAATGGCAGCCAGCCCTGAAACTCAACACCAAGTATGAGGAAAAGCTTAATAGCAATGGTAGGCTGGAGCCAACTTGTACTGACCTAGGAGGGCCAACTATAGAATATTCAGGAATTTTGAAAGCCTGTAAACCCTTGGTGGCTTGAAATCCACTTTAACAGGATTATTTACACCACAGAAATTGGCGTATGCTACAAATCAGTCCCCCTTTTTTTTCTAGTCAGTTTATCAGCATCACACTGCTTCCTAGCAGCAAACTTCCTCTATAATAAACTATAGTACTGCATAGGGCTTGACTAAAAGCTACTTCTCTATGATTTGGAAGCAAATTACTGGAAAGAAAAAAATCTGACTGATTAGACCATTTTAAAAAAATAATAATCTTGTCAAATAAATATTTATAACATGTCAGTAATTATGTATGAAATTCCAAACTTGTTATGTGTCTAATCTTTGTGAGGAAGAATAAAAGGTTTAAGACACAGTTCCTACCTACCTGTGAGGGAACATTCCAGCGTTTTCGTAGATGAGGATATTGACCACCTGACTCATTCATTTTTAGATCATCCCTGTCACTTTCACAAATTCCAGTTTCCACTTTTGCTGTCATGCTAACAGGGCATCTTAACCACCATTTATGTGAGCTCACAAAAATAACAGCTAGGAGCTCTGGTATCATTTATAATTTTAAAAAATCACAGATATTTAAAACAGGAGGAGATTTTATCCTATTCATTCAGGGCTCTAGATTAGAAATCTTCAAACCCTGTGTATTTGTGAAATTCCTGTTTATTTCAGTAACAACTACCAAGGCCTCTCCACATTTAATGTGGCAGCCTTCCCTTCCTACCTTTCTAAAAGGATTGTCTGCCTCAGTTGACCCAGTTTAAAAGCAACTTTAACAAGCTTGTCAATAAATAGAACTCCCTGAAATGCAGATAAGTCAAACCAGGCCAGTCTTCCAATTAAAGCATCTTGAAGGGAATGTGTAGTCATCTGGGGACCTGTACAATGTGCTACATTGTCAATTCACTTCTTCATTTTAAACAACCCCACCTCATAGCAGCTTACTGTAGATCTCTTGAGAACTCCACAAGTTGCATACTTTAAATATCAGGCATTTTTCTTTAAAACATCTGGGATTCTCTTCAAGTGCTGGTAACTGAGGTTTATGTGCTGGTGTGTCTATGTGGGTAAGAGATATTTACAGATATTGAATTTGCTTTAAAAAAAACATGATTTTTGAGCCTCTTGCTATAATCTTTGCAGACTCATGGCAAAGACATTTTCTTTGAGCTTCTGTTAAGTACATTTCTATGATGCCACTTATTCTAGGTTTCAGTGCAAAAAAAAAAAAAACACTTCTCAGAAATCAGGTAATTATTTACGTGTCTTTTGTTGCAGTTGCACTGCTTTGTCTGCACAGTACCGAAGCTACCAGTAATCTATTTGTTTCTAGAATTTACTTGGAACACACAACTTGGGAAGAGTTTACTATGAGCCCATTAAAGATCGACATGGAAATATACTCATAGTCACCATCAGGGAAGTGGAGATGCTTTATTCATTTTTTAATGGCAAATGGATGCAGATCTCAAAGCTGCAAAGCCAGAGGAAGTCTCTATCAACACCTGAGGAGCCAACAGCCTTAGATATTTTACTCATAACCATCCAGGTATGTAGTTGTTTTTTTTAAGTTCAAAATATATGTGAAATTTCAAGCACAATTATTGAGGCCCTAGTGAAATATCCCAAGAGCCACTGTCATATGCAGTGATGGGGTAGAGAGGGTGCAGGGACATGTTGCTGCTCGTATTCCACACACAGGAAGGATGCAGAACCTGATTTTTATTTATCACTCTCTAGATCTGAAATTCATCAAGCAATACAAATAGTGGGTACCCTGAAGATGCCCTAACCAGCGAACCAATGAGAAACACTGAGACAAATCATTTAGTAGGGGATCTATAGATACTGTAATCAAAACATAAAACTAATACCTGAATGGATTGTAATATATGGCTCTTTGAACAAAAACACTCTTATAAACTCTTGCTTGTGCCTTACAACACTCCCTTGGGACAGACAGGCACAATTAAGTCCATTTTAGGAATGAAATAACTGGAGCTCAAAGAAGTTAAGTCACAGAGGGCTACGCAAAGAGACAATTTAATGAAGCTAATGAAGCTTCAATGGCATTCAGCTCTTTACTTGCACAAGCCCCTTCTAGGCCCTGGCAGAGAACTCTAGCAATTTTGTATTCATAATTTTGTATTCTTTTCCTCAAAGAGGGCACCAGAAACTCTATTAGCTTCAGATCCCTCAAGGCTTGGATTTGCCCTTGGAAGGATGGTAGAGCTGAGACTTCAATTCAGATCTGCTGATTGGAAGCTGGCATCTTTCTGCTAGGTTATATCTCACTCTGGGGTAGGAGTTCAGGTTTTAGTGAGTGAGGGATGGGAGATTAAATAAAGGATAAAAGACTCCACTACGTACTGAATGTCCACCAAAATTCAAAATCTAGGCAACTTACATTCAGACTTTTAGCTTGGAGAGTGGGACCTGGACACCATGTCTGCTCCTGCACCCAAAGCTCTCTCCCTGCCACCATGCTGCCTCGTGCGTTCTTATGTGGACACAGGCTTCAAGGTGTTTCTTGTTCATTTTTCTTTCTTTTCTTAAACTCAGTGATGGGGATGAATGGTACAGAACTCTCCAGTTAGGTAGAAAAGCTGGCAGAAACATCTATATTGAGCTCCTTCCCACCAATGGCGTATATTCACGACAGCTAATCTGGAGTAAGAGGGAAAGAAGGGCCTGGTCACACAGAAACAAGCCAAACCCAAGCCTCAGCTCCAGGAGCCATTCATGGTCACCCTAAACAGCTAACTTACTCTATAACTTACTTTCATTCCCCACCAAGGGGTGGCTAATACAATAATCTCACCTTTTCATTACTTGCACTGGCCCACACCAGGACAAAGTCCAGTGTAGCAAAGGCAAGTTAATTGCTCAAAGCCAATACCTCTGGATTTGATTTTCTGGAATTTGGGTTCATAGGAAATTGATAGTGTGTGCATGTGGGAAGGAGGTGGGGGCAGGGAACACAGGCACATCCGTGGCTCCCCTCTTCACCTTTTATAAGCAAGTGTTAAAAGAAACATTTAAAAAATCATAATAAATTGAGCTTTTACAGGGTGACTAATACACTAATCCCCTATAGGGATAAACTGGAGTCTGGGCTACCTTTGCTCCTAGAAACACAGCACAGGCCTCAGCATGATTATAATACCTGGTTTCTCCTAGACTTATTACATTAAAAATGTGTTACAGGTGCAGAAAAATTCCAGTCTGGTGAAAGGTTGTTAGAGTAGGAGACCAAAAATAGAGGCAGGATCAGATTTCCACACAGATCCAAGTGGAAAATTTACCCCCGCTGACTGGCACATTCCTGCTTGATGTCATTCCCACCCACCCCCACTCTCCCTTCTCCTCCCCCCATTTTTTCCTCTCTCCCCTCCTTCCCATACAGGTCTTACACTGGAGAGGAAATGGGGGATAAAACTATGAGGGCTGGTATCCAATCCCTCCTAGACTTAGAATTTAATTACGTCAGGAGTTGGCGCCACCAATTCAACATGAAGGGAGAGATAGGTCTCGGTAGTGTCCAAAGCAGGCTGGGTGATTCCCACAATAACAGGCCACTCCTTTTCTCAGGAGCAATGGAGCCATGAACACCAGGCCCTCTGATTAGAAGCCTGGGCTTCTTTATGCTACAATCACATCACGCTCTGGGACACTACTTTGGAATCAGGCTGACTAGGTACTATTCCTGAGCCCACCCTTTCTGGTTATGTGACTAGGACGTTATTAACTTCTCACTCCTCGTATTTCCTCCTCGGCAAAAAACCCTACTTCACAGGGTTCCAATGAAGATTAAGTGAGTTAATACGTAAAGCATTAGAAGAATAGCACAAAGTAAGTACTCAATAAATGTTAGTGATTGTTATTTCTCTATTCAGAAAAATTCAAGCAATATTAGGCTGCCCTTGGGACACTCAGTCCATCTTCTCTGCCCTGCTCCCCTAGGAGACCTCTGACACTGGCCCAATCACCCCGTGGGGCATTTCATCACTCTCTCTACCTTTTCATACGTAGTAACTAAGGAAAAGCTGTATACAAACTATATAATCCACAATGGGATTTTCAAAACAGGTAAGGGCTGTAACAAAATCTGGGCCCATAACTAATCTACTAATCCCTAGGGCCCCAGGGAAACTCCATTGCCCAACTCCCTCAAATTTCTGACCCTCTCAAACCCCAGACCTTAAAAACAGGCCTCTCTCATACATATGCGAAAGAGAGAAAAACGCTTCTCACACTTACCTGGGAAGGAAAAGAGAGTTACTATGGACAAGTTAGAGTCCCTCTGAGCAAACTAATTGGCAATGAGAGTATTTCTAATAGGGACACCCCTCCCAGGTGCCAACTTACTCTGGCCATGCTCTTCAGGGATCACTTCACTCCCTGGAAGCTTCACATGTTAAGTTTTCTCTAAAGATTAATCTCTCACATGTGTACTATATATTCGAGTTTATAAGACTTTATCACATTTTTTATATCATTTGATCCTCGTGCAAACCCAATGAGGTTGAGTGAAGAATTTTGTGTCCAGTTTGCAGATGAAGCCATGGATTTCAAGGAAATAACTTGCCAAGGTTCTATCAGCCAAAAACAGCAGAAGAGGGACCAGGACCCATGACTTCTGACTGCTGGCCTGGTGCCCTTCCCATTCCACCATATTGCTTTACATACTCCTCCCTCCTTTACATACTCCTTACACTGCTCCTCCCTCCTTTTCTCTGCATCCTTTTTGTAAAGTGTGATCCTAGGGAAGCTGTGGTGAAGTTTGCCTTCCATCCCCTCCCATCCTTGCTTTCCTTCTCTTCTTCTCCTGTGGCGTTCCTTGTCACCTCCAGGTACCCAGTGTCTTCTTCTTCTTATGTGCTAGGTGCCCAATAACTCTTCTGCCTTTTTCTGCTTTTTGCCAGCACATTCCTACTTTTTATGCCCCCAAGCAGCTCCAAACATAGGGATCAAAAACTGCAGGAATCAGAAAGATTGATGGAAATGAGCCATTTGGGCTGGACTTAAGAAAAAACTGGGTTCCTGCAAAAA
The DNA here is from genome assembly GCA_963574885.1 of Lepilemur ruficaudatus. Lineage (NCBI taxonomy): Eukaryota > Metazoa > Chordata > Mammalia > Primates > Lepilemuridae > Lepilemur > Lepilemur ruficaudatus. The sequence continues at coordinate 25,571 of CAUYRT010087625.1, read as the reverse complement.
TTTGTTAACCAATGTTCATAGAAGCATTATTCCTAATAGCCAAACAGTAGAAACAACCTAAATGCCCAAAAACTGATGAATTAATAGGTAAACAAAATATCCATATAATGGAATAGCATTCAGCCATAGAAAATGAATAAAGTATGATACATGCTACAGAGCCAGACATAAAATGCTACATACTGTGATTCCATTTAGATGATATGTCCAGAATAGGCAAATCCATAGAGACAGAAAGTAGATTAGTGATTCCAGGGGCAGGGGGAGGAGAGATTGGGAAATGACAGCTAATGAATGTGAGGTTTCTTTCTGGAGTTATGAAAATCTGGAATTAGTGGTGATAGTTGCACAACCTTGAGAATGTACTAAAACCACTGAATTGCACACTTGAACAGGACGAATTTTATAATATATGACATATATCTCATTTTTTAAAAAAAGGAAAGAAGTAGAAGTAATAGAGACTACGTTAATCTGGAGATCCCTTGTCCCATCTAAAGAGAGAAGCACCTATTCAGCCTCAGTTAATTATGATAGAAGAATATGGTCCCAGGATTGAAATATTTCCCATATTTTGAAAAGAAGTTGAAAATCCAGAATTTTGGATGAAATCTTTTTATATTTATAATTTATAAAATGATTCAGAAAATTTAAATTATTTGCAGTCCATATAATCTTGGACCCACAAAGACCACCAGCCACCATTTTGTGACTTCTGCCATTGTGGCCAATTCTGCTTCCATACCCCATCAGGCAAAGTAAAAGCACTGTAGTCACTGGAAAAGCAACTATTTATTGTTCCTCTAATGAGTTCTCAGGATATCTGATCAATGAAGAGAGGATGGATGTACTCTTCCTAGTGACTGTACCAGCATAACATATATTCTCTCCCAACTCCTCTTGTCCTCTCATTTCATATTTAATAAACATTTTTTTCAACATCAACTAGGTGCCAAGCACTCTTCTAGGTGCTATAGGAAAAACAAATGAATAAGTCACAGTCCCTGCTCTGAAGGAGTTCAGTCAAAGGAGGGAGACAGACTTATAAACAAATCAAGGTAATACAAGGTGGAATTAAACCAGAGCCTGATAGCAGTACAAACAGCATACTATAGGAGCACAGACAAAGCAGCTATTAATTCTGCCTGGGAATATCAGAGAAGGCATTGTAGAAGAGGTGGCATTTGGCTGAGCCATGAAGGTAAGTTAAGTTCACCAGATAGAGAAAAAAAGAAAGAGAGAGAGAGAAAGAAAGGAGGAAAGAAGGAAGCAAGGAAGGGTTTAAATAGATGGAATTAAATTAAAGAGGGGGCACGGTAAAGAAATGAGGAAGAAGCTGGAAGAGTAAAGCTCACTCTCCCTTGGGCCTGCAATGGACCTTATACAGTCTTCTCATGCCCTTTATCATGCTGGCTTAGAAAAACTTGCTTACACGTTTCTCTCACACACTGAAATGTGAGTTCCATGAAGAGAAAGATCATGTGTTATTCATCTTGATGTCCTTAACATCCTAGCTTAATGCCTGATACACAGTAGGTGCTCAATAATAATTGATAGAATGAATGAATTTATGAAACAACAAACAATCAGAGAGATTAGGACATGTATGGAGAAAGAAAAAACCAATTCATTCTGTCTGGAGATTAGGGACACAAAGGGGTTATAGTGGAACTGGGGTTAGAAATGCAGGTTAGAGGTCAAATAAAGTAATATGTAGACCCATAGGTTTTCAATTTGGTGTTAGAAGGCTCTTCTGGTACACTTAAGTTATGTGAATGAGACAGCTTCTTTCTCTTCCCGTGTATTTCTCAGGCTCTAACACATTCTGACTAATGAGGGATAAATGACAATGTAAAGCCAAGAAAACACATAGTAGATTCTCAGTAATCATCTTTTTAAAAATTGATTGAAAGAGTGAATCACTCCATCCCAGAATGGTGTTTGTTTTTATATAACCACAACGTGTTCCTAACTCATATTCTATTTGTGGTCAGTTCTGACCCCTACATGTTTTTCTCTTACACGCCTGCCCATACTATATTTGTACTCTTGGGTTTAGATCTTTACAAGCACATTTTCTTATTAAGTTTCAACCCTAATTATTGTAGACTTATTTTTCCAATGCATAGGGTCATTCAGAGCTTTATTACTCTTTTCCAGAAAATCAAAACCACACCAAGTTTGAGACCCACAAATTTGATACACACATTCTTGATTTCTTTGTCTGGAACACCAATAAATGAGCTGAACAGACTGGTCCTCAGGACCAATCCCTACTGGGCCATCACTCAATATGTCTATTTCCACATCATCTCCATCTATCCACAAATCTTCCACCCAGAAATTCAGCTTTTTAAAGTAGTGTGGTCAAGATCCTACTTTTCCAAGGTAATCTAGTGAAACCGACTGCACTGGAGACTTCTCCCTGGTCTGTGGATCCTGTTCTTTTGCTGTTAGAAATTAAAGTTGTCCATATGATTTGCTCTTTACAAAACCATGTTGACTCCACTTTAGTGTCTCAGGATTTCCCTGGGTGACTGCAAATTGATTGTTTGATGGTTCTTTCTCATTTTTTCCAAAGATCAATAAGTTGTCAGTCTTTAATTACTAGGGCCAACCTGTGTTTCTCCCCTTCCTGTTTCAAAGGCAGGCATATTTATCCTTTCCCAGTCTTTAGGGACTTCTCCAGTTCTCCATGACTTCTCAAAAATAATGACCCATGAGTCCGTAGCCACATCTGCTTGCTCAGCAAGTATCCCTGGGGTGTATATCATCAAATTCAGCTGATTTGAATACTTTCATTGTTTTCTTCCCTCATTAACCATTTCTCTCCCTTTGATTAGCTGTTACCAAAATTCCACATTGAGTGAATTTCTTCCAGTCAACTACTTACCTGTGATCTGTTCTGAAGAGACAAGATAGAAAACATTAAAAAGTTCAGTCGTATCTATCCCTTGATATAAATGAGAATTCCTTCCTTCTTGATCATGAAATCAATTTTATTTCTAGTCTATTTTTTACCAAATATTTTTTAAAAGTTGTTTAGATTTTGCTTTTCTGTATATGCTCCTTATATCTTGCTCCCAATTTTGACCATTCTCATTTTGTCCCTCTTACTCTGTTCCCATATGTTCTGTTTAAGGGATCTGACCTGATTTCCACATTGTGCACCTTTTTTACACAGAAATAGTACTGGATACTAAGGACACAAAGCAATAAAAAACACAGTCCTACCATTACTTTCATAGTGTAATTTAAGAAGAGAACAGAAAGGAAGAAAAAATATAAGTACTCCTTCTGCTGTATGCCTACCTTGCCTCTGTTATAAAACTGACTTCAGTATATTGTGATCATCTGTTTACTTGTCTTTCTTGACTTCCTCAAAAGCAGAGATCACATTATGCTCCCCTGAAATGCCAGTGTCTCCCATAGTGCCTTACACACTACAGGAACTCAATATGTGTTTGATAAAGGGTGGTACGGAAGAGATGGTACACAACAGCATATGTTAGATGTTGCAGATAGTTAATTCTACAGAGGAGAGATCACACCTTCAGAATATAGTGGTCAAGGAATGCCCCACACCTTTCCATTCCATATAGAGTTCCATAGAAGTTTAAATGTTTGTTTTTGTTTTCCTTCCTTTCCTGCATTTAGTGGTAGAGATGATTTCATTTTACCTTATAAAAAATGTATTTATTTATTTTATTAATATTATTTGTAATTGACAAATAATTATGGGGTACAAAGTGATGTTTTGATATATGTATACAATGTGCAATAATTAAGTCAACCTAATTAACATTTCTATCACCTCACTTATCATTTTTTTGTAGTGAGGCCATTTGAAATTTACTCTCATAGTTGTTTTTTTACCCTTGTTGAAAACCAGGCGAAATTTTAGCCTATAGGAAACCTTCCCTTAAAATCAGTTACCTGACTCATCACTCCTAACTTTGCATCACACACCCCACTGCCGAAATGGTTAAAAAGTCTTACCTACTGATATAGCAGAGGAGGGAGAGTGTCTGTTTTTTCCAATTATTCATTATCTGAGTCCCTGCAGTTGTATAGGGAAGCAAAACTCATAACTCAAATAGTTCACTAGAGAACCAACCACATATACAACAGATTCCATTCAAACATCCCTCTGTGCTTAACTTGGTTGGCACTTCTATTGTCCAAGCAACTTTGTTCTGTCTCTGCTGTTTGCAGAATACTGTGATGGGACGGTACAATGCAAATGCAATGTAAATCCATTACAAGGCAAAATTTAAAATCTTGTAAAAGATACAGAACTTTGTGAAGTTGATGAAGATGATATGGAGACCTAATCAAATCACATGCAAAGCCATTGACAATTGAGAATCTAGAAGTGGTAGACCAGTTAGCCAATAAAGAGCATTAAAATGAACGAAGGACTATGTAAGAATACAAATAGAATATCAAAACTTGAAAAGATACCTGGGAAAAAATTATGAAGCCTTCAAATATTTTTGCAAAAATTTCCTCTTCATGATCACATTGTGAAAGTTAAATATGAGCAGTATCATTTCAGCTACAATTTAGTCTGAAAAATTAAGCCCCCAAAAAAAAAAAATCAATGCCTGATTCACTCTTTCTTCATTCTCAGTATTAACGCACAATTATAACAACAACTTAGATGTTAATAATATAAAATAAGCCTCTTGGCATTATTTTTTATTTTAATTTTCAAGATAAGGATCAGTCAAGCCTTTTTTCCTACCTACTACAAATATGATTTTATTTTAAATGGTTTCATTTAAAAATGGACTTTTAAACCATCCAGAAACTACAAAGCATCCTGGAACTGCTTTGTCAGTTCGTTCACTTGCAAATGTCTGTTTCTCCCAGCTAAACAGTAAGCCCTCCAAGGACAGAAATTATAAATTCAATTTTTCTTTAGGCTTCCACCACCAGCCTATTTCCAATCACAACACACACACATACCCCAGCACAGAACTGAGGAAAATAAGGATGTAGACTATATTAAAGACTGATTACCTCACCTGGAAGAGAATTCTCCTAAAGGTAAGACTAGCTGTACCACCACCATTTCCCCAGAATTCATGGTGGCACCTGACGTTTCTCACCTAATTACTTAGCCACAGCTCCTTTCATTCATGACAGGTCTGCCTTAGAGAGGAAAAGGTTTTGAGATTGCCTTTTGAGATGTTTTCCTGTTTGTTTTTCACCCAACAGGATATTCTCTCTTATCACAAGAGGAGTCATCAGCGTCTCTCTCCTGGATTATATATGGGTTACCTAAAGCTGTGTAGCTCTGTGGATCAAATCAAAGTCCTCGTGACCCAAAAGTTGCCCAACATTCTCTGCCATGTGAAGATTCGTGAAAACAATAACATTTCCAGGTAATTTAACAGGAGTTGAGATTTTTCTTGTGATGAAACAATGGCTCAAGTGACTAATTTGATGTGCCAGAAGGAAAGTGAAGTGTTAACTTCCCAGTGTAGCTTCTATGGTGAGATAACCCCAGGAACTCCAGTGGAACAGGGCAGAGCTGAGTTTTAACAACAGGATAAGGAGGGCTTACCTATTGGTCGGTGGGAGGAGTAAGCCCACCAGAGGCGGGCACTATCTTTTCACTTTCCTCTCTGCATTATTCATGGTGCAATCACTGATGCTCAACTGGTTAATGAGTAGATGACCTTTTCTTTCAACATTGCTATTTCTAATCTTTTCCTTGTAATCTAAAACAGACTTTTTTTTTCTTTTGTTTTTAAATATCACCTATAGGAATGGGTTTCATATAGCTGATGATCCCCCCTGATCTTAAAGGACCCCCTCATCCTTATTCTCTCTACCCCTAACCCTCTGGCCTGAGGACCTTGTATGTTTTCTATACCCCTTTACGATTCTCTAGGGAAGAAATGAGGTAACAAGGCTTGAGCTTCTGGAAACCTGCTCTATGGTTTGGCATTTGGTGAATTACCCAGTTAGCTTTGGGAAAGTTGCCCAATCTTGGTAATCTGGCTCAACTTTACAACTAATCCTCATAGCAAGCCTCTGAAAGTCGACTATCATGAACAGAATTGTGTTCAACGTGATGAAAGAAAGAAAGATGAGAGAGAGAGAGAGAAAGAAAGCAAGCAGAAAAGAAAGGAAGAAACAGATAAAAAAGAAAAATATTCTCCAGAGTTCTTCAAGCTTCAAAGAGTATGAACTAGAGTCTCAAATTCTAGTTACACCTATGGATTTGCTTAAGCAAAGGAGACTCTAATTTGGTCATTTAAAATGTGGTCCCTAAAATGGCAAGACTTTATTAATTATAATGTCTCACAAGGTTTATTAAATAATTCTTGATGACGATGGAGGAGATGATGATGATGATGGTCCCTTTGAAGAACTCACTGACTGCCATGTTCTCGCCTTTCCCTTATCAACTACACCTGGACTTTAAGTCTGCCATCTGGTGGTCACTTCCACAAGTAACATTGGTTATCTCAGTCCTTCCAAAAGGCTATATGGCTCATTTCGGGGTTGACTTAGGAATGTGTACTTGCATCCATTTTCCAGATAAGTGTATTAAGGGCTTAAACTCTGTCTCTTAGTAGTTACACCAATTAATTTCCCCTTGCCAAGGATCCAAGTTTCATTTGAACACAAGATTCCAATAGCCTTTACTCTACCAGTTCCATCTCCCTCATTCTTCTAGCTGAAATTGATTAGTGGTAGGTGTTTCATGGTAATTTATTTTCTAACTTGATTACATATCTTATTATAGCAATGTTGTCCTTTAGGCTTTGTGTATGCTTATGACAGCCATAGACCTTTCAGTTAGTTCAGTATCAGTTTGGGGACAAAAAAAAAAAAATAGATCCGAAGCAGGTTCTCAAAAATTTCAATTATTTGTGAAGCCAACAGTATGCCCAGGATTAAGTAGGATTTAATTTTGATTTTTTTTCTCTCTAATTGAGACAAAGGGTAAATTTTCCATAGTCTTACCCAGTGTGAAATGAAACAGATATCTTGAAAATAAGAACTTTTCTAAGAGGGTAGTTACTTAAAAGAGAGTGGTTTTTGATGAAAAGCTATGCCACAATCAATTTGGTTTTCTGACCCACAGATTGGATCTCAGGCTGGGATAGCCCTTTGGGAGAGCCTCAGAGGGTTTTCACAAGGGAGAGAACATATGTCAGCACCTCCTTTTTTTCCATTCCCCAGAGAGGAGGGCTTTCCTTTCCTCTCTACCCTGCTCTTGAGAGCATATTGCTGCTCCCTGCAGAGTTCGGAGGAGAAATTGGGCCAACTGAATGTGTTTAGAGACTTGTGCTAAAATACCTGTGGAAACAATGTTCCCCAAGAGGCATTTACCTTGATCTTTTCAAGCTCCTTTCGAAGAGCAGCCTTTGGGAGCAAAACAGATGTGCTTTCCTCCCACCGCCATTCTTTTCCCTTCCCTTCTGCATGACATTTGGAAAAGTTCATTAGGAAGGATTAATAGAGCATGCAGAATAAAGACACAGATGACTGGTTTGTAAGGAGGATGGAAGCAGTGATGTGTGTCCCCTGTTCCTTTTATTGGAATTGTCTGGTGTTCCTGTTTGTGATTCTCCTCAAGCTTTTGGAAGGGGAGAGAAACCAAAATAGTCCCCACGATTACAACAGGCCAGGGTTGAAATGTGCCATGTGGTTTGTTGCCTGAGTTGGACCAGAGTCCTGTGGTTACCCAACTGTGGAATTAACCAGCAGATGCCCCTGTGGTAAAACGTAGGGTCTTAGAATTTACAGAGAATCTGCAGGGAAAGAAAAATGAGGACAGTCAGGAAATCATTAATATTACAAAATATTTGAAAGCTCCAATCTCAAAAACTGATTCATACAAATTAGACCTGCTGTTCTGCGGCATATGTGGTTTGATAGGTGAACTAAGCTTAAATTAGAAAGAGCTCATTTTAAACTCCTTTTGGGTGGCAAAAAGTTCAAATTTCATGAATTGCATTGAGTTTTAACCACCAAGGATTAGTTATCCAGATTCTGGACATATACACTAAGGAAGTTCTGAGCTGTGTCCTGAACTTTTGTTGTATTTCTAATTTTAACTTGACTCAACATACAGAGAGGAGTGGGAATGGATCCAAAAGCTTTCTGGCTCTGAATCTATGGAAAGTGTGGATCATACTTCTGACTGCCCCATGCAATTGTTCTTCTACGAGCTCCAGATGGCAGTGAAAGCTCTCCTTCAACAGATCAATATACCTCTACACCAGGTACGAGACTTTACCATTTTTATCTTCTTTTTATGGCTCATGGAAACTGCATTGTAGCATTAAACTTACTGAAGATATATATCATATGGATATGATACATATATGAGACATATATTTGTATATATAAAATATGTATATTTATGTATTAATTTTCATTTATTTAAACACCACTTTTCATACACATGCACATTTTACATTTGATGCCCACCAGCAGACACAGGGTATACTTCTGCTCCTTTTCTCTTAGCTCCTCTGTATTGACTTCTCCCAAGTTTTCTGGCCCCCACTGTACTCAAGCAAGGAAAAATCACTGGCTAGTCTACTTTGAAAGACAACAAAGCTCAGCTTCAGGATAGCATAAAGCAAGGAGAATAAATAAGTAAGTAAGGGTGTACTCAGATGTACAAATGATTTACCCAAGAGCAGAAGAATAATAGATTATACTACAGTGATCAGACCATGCCTGGCTGTCTTTTCATAACAGAGAATTTGCTGTCAAAATTATTGTCTTATCTAAATAAAATGTGCTAATCTATTCTCCACTAATAAGCAACTTTGAGAAAAACTGTTGGCACAAAAGAGAATAGTAAATGTTTGTTAGACTCTGTCTAGTAGGTTAACATGATGTAGCATTAAATTGAACTTTTTTGGGGTTTTTTGGTCTGTGTTCATCATTCCTGCCCCCCTTCCCAAAACACAGACCAGAAACACACACACACACACTGAACCAAATTTAGCCTATAAACCAGAAAGCCATTACAGGAGTGACGGGCTTTCTTTAAATAAGAGAGAGAACCCTGAACTGGCCTCTGGCCCATGGAGGCAAGGGGATAAATTAGAGATTCCAGGAGTGTCCTTCCATTGGGATAGTGCTCCAACTTTAAGTCAATACTGCAAGGCTAGTCCCAAACAGCCAAAACTGATGAAAACTAAATTGCTCAAGATGCCATACAGACAGTAGGGGAGCAGCTGGATTATTCCAGGGGTGGCCGTGTGTTCACTAGGAGAAAAAAAAAAATACCAGCTCTACTTGTGACAGTAGATACTATTAAAGGGTTTCTTAGACTTAGCAGGTTTGAAGCAGCTCATATTTCATTGGTGACTCTTGGGCTACATATATATGTTGGGAGAAGGCTGCCTAACAGTGCATATGACTTTTTTTTTTTTTTTTGGATACTTGTAAAATTTTCTCAGTCCTTGGCCAGAAACTACATTTTTCCCCCTTAACCAACTTAAATTGAAGCTAGTGGATTTTTAATTCAATCCATTTTTGTTGCTTCATGTAATTATATTCATCATTTTGAAAAGCCCACAGAATGCAATCATTTTCTGCTTTTATAAGAAGCATAAATGTTGTTTTCAGAGTTTATGTGGAACATTACTGCTTAAATCTTGATTTTGTATAGCATTATTAAATGGGCTGAACCCTAATATTTATGTTGTATAAAAATTCCAAGCTTGAAGTCGTGTAATTTTGTTAGATGTTTTATGCCAGTTTGGTGTTGTTTATGTAAGTGCCATGTTGTAACTCTCCTATTTTTCCTCTGCGCGTGTCCCTCTGCAGGCAAGGAACTTCCGCCTCTACACACAGGAGGTGTTGGAAATGGGTCACAATGTGTCCTTTCTTCTCCTGCTCCCTGCCTCAGACGACGTCTGTACAGCCCCAGGACAGAATAATCCTTACACCCCACACTCAGGGTTTCTTAACCTCCCTCTTCAGATGTTTGAACTTGGTATAGTAGCTTGTTTCACCTAGAAATATTAACCCAGCCTCCTTATAATAAAATCACAAAGTTATATCTGTTCCCCCTTGTCCCAGTGGAGGGTCAATAAATCACATGATGGCTTTGGCAACAACCCTTCCTAGAACTGTGTACAAGTCTGAGAAAAAGCAAAGCTCCAAGACTATGTGCCTGAGCAATAATTATTGAAACCCAGCTAAGGCCCAATGGAGAGGAAGGAATTCTGAACAGAAAGTTCAGTTATCAGGCTGTACTTCTTGCCTCCCCTTTGCTTTCTTAAAACATAAATACAAGAACTGATGTTTTCATGAAAAGCACTGCCCTTCTTTCTCTCTCTCTCACCCTCACTCCCTCCCTCTCCCTCTCCCTCTCCCTCTCCTTCTCCCTTTCCCTCTCCCCTTCCCTTCCTCCATACCTCCCTCTCCCCTTCTTTCTTTCTATCCCTCCCCCTGGTCCCCACCCCCAACTGGGAAAATATAATGAAATTAAAATGTAGAATGTATATCACTTTGGAGGAAAAAAAGTCTATAACTTTAAGTAGCACTGATTTATTAAATGGACTCTAATAGTAAATAGACTCTAAATTTCCAACAGACCATTTAAGAAATGGACAGTTTCTCTTATGATGCAACACTGTGATTATAATGTGGGATTCTGAATGGTGGAGGATCTTATCCTGACTTTCAAAAATGAATAGCTTGGGCTCTAGTTTCTCTACTTTTGCAGAGACCCCTGCTGCCCACTGAGAATGTGAATAGGGAGGCTTTGTCCCCTTTCCATGCTTCATCTTGTAACAGGCCAATAAGAGGCAATTAGCAAGAGTTCCATCAGTTCAAATGAATTGTACAATTTGCGGGAGGGTGAGTGAGTAGGTGGGTGGAATGGAGGCAGACCCTCTTTGGATTGCTCCCCAGCTACCAGATTTCAAAACAGACAAGGTAACTGCCTGATGTTTCATTTTGAGAACTGGGAATTGCTTATGCCTCTCAGTTTCTCTTGCTGGAAGTAGTTTAGATGCCCAAAAGCTGGTAATAAGTAGCAATTGTTATTTTCCAGAAGAAGGAGGGTTCTTAAGAGAAGCTGGAATCACACTTGCAGAGTGGGACCTGACAGTCCCGGCTCCCCTATTGTGTGACACTGGCAATCACTTAACCTTTCAGCACCTTTTGTGTGTCATACAATTAATAACATTGGCCATACCACTCCCAAGAGGCTTGGATGTGACTGTGACCATTTAATGAGTTCCCCAGCCAAAGAGCATTATTATTCCATGATATAACACCATTGTTGGTTTGAAATGTAGTTTGGGGCAAGGTATTTCAGTATCTATTGGGTGCCTACTGTGGAGATTTAGAGTTGAGTGAGACAAAGGCTCTGCCCTCAAGGGGCTTTCCGTATGACGGTAGGAGTAAAATAAGAATACAAATTATTATAAAATGAGGTAGAATCTGCCAGAAATCATAAGCATTGAGTGATATTTAAAAAAGAAAAGAAAGCGCATTTTTTCTAAGATGTGAGAAAGCCTTTGTGGAGCGTTATTTGATATTTGGCTTGGGTATTAATGAATAAACATGACGTTAATAAACATGTATAAAAATAAAAGCTTTCTTGTCAGGGAGAGTAGAGTGAGCAAAGACATGAGAATAGAAGGACTCAGAAATAGTCAGGAAAAGAACAAGTGGTTCAGTTTGGCTAGAGAAATGTAAGGAAATGGTGGAACATAAACCTGTGCGGACAAGGTGGGGCCGTGCTGGGCAGCATCTCCAGAGTGAGGCTGAGGAATCTGTTTAAGATGGATGGAGACCATTATAATAGTTCAGCATTAGGGTAGAAACCAAAAAAAAAAAAAAAAAAAACCCCAAATACAGGTATAAAAAACATTGAGAGTAATCAGTAAGAGTGGAAAACTGTTTAAACAAGGAAAGAAGACTGAAGAGTGCCCCCATAGTTTTCAGCCTCAGTGACTACAAGGATATTGCTTTCTTTACCAGAAATAAGGAAATCAGAGGGTAAAACAGTTTGGGGAAGAAACTGGTGCTTTTTAGGTTGAGTCTGAAGATACTAACTCAGCATCCACGTGGACATATCCCATTGCAGTAGAAATGCAGAAGAGAAAATTGGGTACAAAGTATAGAAATCTGTTCAGTGTCTACTAAAAACAGCTGAAGCTATGAAAGTGAATGATTTCCCAGGGATAGATAATTAACAGAGAAAAGAACTAAGGAAAACACTTCATTGGAGAGCTAACCTGGCTTACATTCTGTGTGAAACAGTCATTACTGTTCCATGATTACGGGTAAACATATTTGACATTTATTTTTCCATGCCTCAATGGCCTTGGTGGGAACAATTGATGATCTGATGTCAATTGTAATAATATATGACTCCTAAGGCCCTGGAGGTCCAAGCCATGCAAATGTCCTCTCTAGCCTGCTTTCTGTGAGGCTTACATGCTCGGGGCAACCACTCTTTGTCCCACTGTTATTACTCTCTGTTCTATAATTTGGTGAAGTCTGTTAGCATCCATTTCTTCTCTCCATTCATTTTTCATTCATGCACCAATTATTCATTGAGTAACCTACTGTGTGCCAGGAACTATTCCAGACACTGAAGGATCAACAATGAACAAACTCCTCTCGGAGCTTGCGTTCTAGTGAGGGAGACAAATAATAAAGCAATCAACAAACAGTATTATAAATGTCAGAAAATTGAGGGCTATAAAGAAAAATAAATCATGGTAAGGGATAGAGTGAAGTGATGGGAGCTGCAATTTTATACCGGATGATGTGGGAAGTCCTCTCTAAAGAAGAGACATTTGAGAGAGATCTGACATTTCCAGGCAATGGGAACAGCAAATGCAAAGGCCCTAGAGTAAGAGTGTGCCTAGCTAAGAAATCAGCATATCTGGAGTGTAGAAAACAAGAGCAACAAAGACAGGAGATGAGATCAGAGGGTCATGGGAGCCAGATCATGCAGGGCTTCATAGACCATGATGAAGAATTTAGATTTTGCTTTAAGTGTACCAGAAATGCAATGGAGGATTTTGAGCAATAGAGTAACATATTAAAAGCTCTGAAAAATCCAGTAGTCTTTCCCCTCAAAAAAAAAGATTAACTTTGTTTAACCCAGCATTTTCCAAATTCATATGACTATGACTGGAGCCATTTTTGGCATGGAACCTATTAAAACCCCACAAAACACATACTATGAGATATGGTACCCTAGGACAGTGCTTCTCAAACTTTAACCTGCATAAGAATCACTTGAAGAGCTTATTAAAATACAGATTCCCGGAGCCCAAGGCCAGAGATGCGAAGTAAGCAGTTCTAAGAGGAGGCTGGAAATTTTACGTTTCTAATAAGCTCCCAGGTAATACTTACACTGTCAATCCATGGACCACACTTTAAGCAGCACTGCCTAGGTCACAGAGATAAATACATAAATATAGAACTAGAGGTATGTTTAGCATTATAATACAGTAGAATTCAACTATGTCTGTCTCTTTGACCTGCTTTACCTCTTCTTATTGCTAAAAGCAATATAAGACCATCAGATACTATCCTTCATCTATGAAAAACAGGCCATAGACCAAAGCCTGTATCTCAGTAGTTCCTGACTTTAAGATGGTTTATCCTAGAGTAAGACATACCTTCTCACCCTTGTGGTCTTCCCTTGCTGCCATATCATTGGTAATCCAACTGATTAATGAGGACCATGTAAGTTTCCAGAAAAAGCCATTTGATTGGGTTTGGTTTCATTGACATACACAATTCTATTAGTCATTTTTTTTTTTTTTTTTTTTTAGAGACGAGGGAGAAATGTTGCCAGTAACAGGAAATTAATATACTTAAGCACCACTAGCAACAATTTCAAAAACATTTCTGAGTCTTAATAAGAATCATGACAAACTCTATCTTATCCCCAAGCAATCAGAGCTTTCCAAAAAGCATATTATCATAGCTACCTCCTACATTAGGCATCAGCCCTCTAAGCATTTAATAACACCTTATATAGGACTTCTAAGGGCTTGATACAGTAAACCTAAGCCTCTCTATGAAGGATGCTAAGCATTTTTGGCTTTATTTTTGTTTTTATATGTAGAAATTTCCATTTATTGGTAGTTCAATAGTAAAGGGTCAAGAGATACAGTAAGCAAGAGAATGTTTTTGGAAATTCAGTCAGAACTCAGAAAATTTTAATAACCACGTGGGAATTCTAATGAAACTTGAAAAGGTGTGAATTATGGGAATGTGTAAATTATAATAGAATACAGGGTTGCACTATATTTTGGTTTGACTTGTATAAGTCATCCCTATCCCCATGAAAGGATTTGAGATTTGGCAAACTGCCAGTGGCCTAAATGAATCATAAATAACTTGCTAACCAGCTATGGAAAACTGTATAGCACTGAACAGATCAAGCAAGGACAAAATGATAAAGGAGCTTAGCCCTCTCTCTCCTGGAGTAAAGACTAGACTGAGGCAAAACTACAGGCTATTCCTTCACAGGATTACTGTGGGATCGAGAGACTGTCCTATAGGAGGGTGTTGTCTGATCTGGATGAGCAAGGTTAGCTGAGACAAAATGGTACAATTTCATGAAAGACTCACTCCCCTCTCTACAGCCTGAGGGCTCACACTTTACCATCCTTTGGGTGGCAGCAGGATAGTAATAAAGCATGTGCCTGGGGGTCTATAAGCATCACTATAATTTACACAGTTTCCAGGAACAAAAGGAAAAGCAGCATCATGAGCCTTTAGAAACTATCCAGTGATGTAAACTCTTGAGGATTTGCCTAGCCTGCACTGAGAGGTCACCCTGCCCTGACCCTGTGGGCAATCACAATTGACAGCAGGCCTATGATGAGGAAAGTTTATTTTTATTGATTTCCTTGGCTTTATGAGTCTTATTAATTGGACTAGAAAGACAAAAACTGGGGAATTTTTTTAATAGCTTGAGGGCTGGTATGTATCTCATACTTGGCTTGTGCTTGGCTGCATCCTTCATTCAACAAACGTTTACTGACCTTACACTGTATGCAAGGTACTGTGCTGGGCTGGACACACAGACATTAATAAGGCACAGTCTGCCCACCAGAAGCTCAGAATCCAGTAGGAGATACAGGCATCTCAACCAAGAGTCCTGATACACTGAAAGCACTGCCTTAAGAGGTAGGATGCTGAGTTTCAGAGGAAAGACGTCTAATCATTCTTTACAGAGATAATACTTGAGCAGGATCTTAAAGGAGAAATAAACATTCAGAAAAGGAAAGAAAAGGCAGAGCAGAAAAGGAAATCATTTTAAGCAGAAGGAACAGCCTGCACAAAGGCTTGGAGACCTAGGAAAGTGCAGCCCAATTAAGTATACTCTTAGTAGCTCATTGTGATGGATGCTTAAGGCATTTGAGGAAGAATGGCAGGAGAGCTAAAAGTTAAAAAGATCAAAATCACAAAGGACTACTTTTGTAATCCTAAGGAGGTTAGACTTTAGCCCCTAGGCATGGAGAGCCCATGAAAAAATTTTAAGAATAGGGATGATATGGTCTTACTAGATTTGCAGCTCTAAGGAGAATGGATTGCAGGAGAGTTAAAAAAAAAAAAAAAAAAGGCAGAAGGAGGGAGCTGAGACTAGGTGATGAAACAATTAAGATACTACCTCACTAGTCTAGGTGAGCAATGATAAGAGCCCCAACCAAGGCAGCCACAGTGGGAATGTAGAGGAGAGAGCAGAGGCAAGGGGAATTTAGGACTTAAAATCAACAGGACTTTGTGATTGATTTAATGTGGTTGAAGAGCAAGATGGAGGAGCCAGAGAGTCTGAATAAGGGTGCTGAGATGGAGAGTATTGCCATCTACCGAAACAGGCAGAATGAAGGAGTAACAGGTTTGGGCAAGAGCAGAGAAGAAGAGAGATGATGATTTCAGTTTGACAAATGATGAGTTTTGAGGTGCCTTTGGAATCTCCAGGCAGTGAGCCTAATGTAATCCAGGCCAGAGGCTTACAAGAAATGGCATAGTCTCAAACGTTCATTCCGAATGCCCATTTTACATGATTTAGGAGAACATTCCCATATTCCAACTGCCAATTCATTCACTACCAGGAATCTTTAGAAGGGCACCTTGTGCCCTGGTTCTTTCTGACACCTTGGCAAAGAAGCATGGAATTAAACTGACCCCAGGAGCTTATCTCATTGATTCCTTGGCTTCCAAACTAGGTCACATGACCCAGATTGATGTTTAGTGAATTAGAGATGCTTAGGAAACATATTCAAATCTCAATCTTGACCTAATATTCTAACCACTAAATGTCTCATTCTTCCAGCGGAGTAAGGGAATGGTAGAGGGGAGATAAACATTTATTTTGTATCTGGCATGTGCTAGATGCTGTGCTGGGTACTTTTTATACATTTTATTATGTAATCCTAGGTCAGCATTATCATCCCTGTCTTAGACATGAGAAAACTGAGGCCCCCAGAGGTTACATGCCCACCACCACACAGGCAGCAAGTGGCAGAACTATGATTCAAACCCAGGTCTGTCTGATAATCTAAGCTCATGCACTTTCCACTCTGCTATATTCCTAGTATTGATGCCAGACACATTGTAATCTATCACTACCTTGTACAGAAAAAAGAGGGAGAAAAAAACGCCACAGAAAATTAGCCTTTGTTTGTGAATTACTAACAAATCATGTGGTCCAGGTAATGACATTATTGTAGCCTTATACCATTTTGTCTGTAAAATGCATGTGATTCACATTTTAAAAAATTAGAAGCTTCCAGTCTACTCCTCCCCGCCTCAGTGATGGCTACCAAATGTATCATTGCTAAACCACAAAAGACTATGTTAAAGTAACATTTGTTAAAGTAACATAAAAGGCTCTAGATGAAAACCACCAGAGTGGGAAACTGAAGCGTTATAGTTGAAACCTCCTCATAACTCACTTGTGGTACACGGTGGATGGCGTGGGTGCTGTGTGCTGCAAGACCACCCACTGATGCAGGGCTCCCACTGCAAAGAGACACAACAAGAGATAGCTGTGAACACTCTGGCTTTTAAGAATTCAGATGGCACTGATAATGTTTCTTTTAAAAAAATTATTCAGTGCCTCTCCCTATCTTCCCAGTCATATTTTAGAAAGAAAAAAAAAGGCTTTTTTTTTTTTTTTAACCACTTGCTTTGGAAAGGCAAAGTGTGAGACACTTCACTCTCCTCATTCTGCAGCCACGAGATTGCTAACAGGGCATAATCCCTCCTTGAAAGGCATAAAGACACATTCAGGGAGCTGCAAGGGTCAAAACTAAGCTACAAAGTAATGGTGACTCCTTCCTGAGGGGCTGCCAGTAAATATCACAGGCCTGAAACACACCTTTCAAAACAGGAAACTCAAGCACACCATGAGAAAAAAGAGGATGGAGAGAAAGAGGAGCCTTTGGGGGAAGGGTCTACCTCTTCAGATTAGCTAATGCATTTATTTATTTATTCATTTAGTCTATAAACATTAGCTGAGAAGCTATGATGTTCCAGGTTTGGGGGACATAAAAGTTAATAGGAGACATGGTTCTGGGCCTCAAAGAAATATACAGTTAATGCCAAGGCAATCAAGTAAACACATAAGTACAATGTAGCAGGGTAAGTGTCATCATACATTTAGAAACAAGTGCTCTGGGAGCACAAAAGTGGGAGAAACTAGTTCCACCTGCAAGGGAGATGTCAGTGAAAAAACTTCACTAAGGAGAAAACATTTACACTGAATCTTCAAGTATCAGAAGCTGACCTGAAGGTACTGGTAGAGAAAGGCATGTGAAAATGAGGAAAAGGCATGTTTAAAAGCATGGAAGTACAAAAGGATTTGTAATAAATTCAGCTGGACCAAAGTTTAGGATTGATGTGGGGCTGGGGCTAGAGGGTGGTCACATGATAGAAGATGTGATTGAAGATATATGCAAATCCCAAATCACAAGGAGCTTTCCTTATGGGGAGAAGATGTTTGTATTTTATCCTGAAGTAAAGAAGAAGCTCTGTAGAGGTCTTTAAGCAGGGAAATAGTACGAGAATTAGATCATTTGGGAGAAGCTCCATAGTTTGTCATTTACTGAGAGGGCATATGAAATTGGTTCGTCTGTGTGTTGGGCAAGAAAGTGCTAAACAGAGCAGAGAAGATGGTAAGGAAGGATCTGACACCACATAGAAAAATCAAACCCAGGACAGAGACTGCCTGAGTTAAGAAACACCTCCTTGAAATGGTGCACAGCTGGAGTAAGGATGAGCCACTGATGTCCCCATCCCATTCTTCTCTTCCACTTCCATACGAGCAAAGACAAACAGAGCAGGTTACCCTTGTACCCAGCTAAAATTTGTCCTGCTTCCCAGAAGGACAAGGTTAGAAGTCTAGGGTGAGGTTTGAAGTCCAGGGTGAGGTTAGAAGTGCAGGGTGCACAGAAATCTCTCAATATGCAGAGAAGTAGGGCCCCTCACTGAGATGTAGAGATGACCAAATGCCCCATTTTCAGGTAGTGTGGTTTTAGCTTCTCGTAATGGCCAGATCTAAGTCTCAGGAATCAATAGCAAAAGGGCACAAGGACAGTAAAGGATATTCTTCCTAGAATTCCTCACCAAAGAAGCCAAGATAAAAATATTTTAATAGACTTGCTAAATTATTACAGCCCTTTTTCCAAAGTCTGAAACACACTGGTATAGGTCAGAGGTACCCAGTGTAAGAGAGGTTGCTGGAGAGGAAGTCTCCAAGTTCAACAATGCCCAGGAAGGAACTGGTACTACGGTAGTCCGAATCAGGGTGCTTTCCTCATCCCACTGGAAGCTAAAGTTATGGTATATGATTAGAGCTGATCAGACAAACATAGAAAATCTGACCACCTCAGGCTGCCAGCACCAGGCTCAGTCCTATACTGCTCTGTTCCTCCTGGAAAAGGGCAAATGATGGAGATGAAGGTTAGACTCTTTCCTGTGGCCTGTGGCCCGTTATCTTTTGAGAGAGAAAGACCAAGTCTGCTGAAGATGAAAATGGTCCAGGCAACAGCTCACATCATCCCTCCAGAGGAGCTGAGAAGGGAAGAGGCAGAGGAGGATCAAAGATCATCATAATTGGTCCTTAGGGAAGTTTTGCAGTCAGACAAAAGACACTCTGAAAAAAGCATGTCTTATATCTTCTGGGGGTTCTGGCCTCGGAAAAGAGCAAGTGAGACACATACTGGGAATCAGACATGAAAACCAAAACTAGGTTTCAAATTACTACTTGGCTTTTTTCCTTTAAAGTGATAAGCAAGTTTATTTTCCCAGTGTGTGTATACATATGTATAATCAACTCCAACTTTACAGAAAAGTCCACATAAACAGCAGCTTGAGCCAACCTCACTTCCCCATGCCTTACTAGGAGTTGGTAAACCTTAAAAGGGAATACTGTCTGACTAAAGCCAGACAACTGGCCCCTTAAGAGTACATTTATAATTTATTTATGGCTTAATATTTTCCACTGATAGGATTAATAAATCATGTTTTCATTCAACTTGTTTTCTCTGAGGTATGAATTTCTCTATTTTGATATCAGATCTTAACATGTTTTATTTTGCTTGTCCGTTTTCCAGTTCATTTTTGCAGCTACAGGGAGAAATTTATTAGTCTGTATTGCCGCCTTTCTGCTGTCATAGAGCTGGATTCCCTGAATACCCAACAGTCCCTAAGGGAAGCAATCTCAGACAGCGAGGTTGCAGCTGCCAAACAAAGACACCAGCAAGTTTTAGATTTCATTCAGGTAATTGTTTGTTTCTTCTGAGGTAAGAGGAAGGAAGAAGAGGCAGGGTGGGAGGGGTAAACACCAAACATGCAAAATGATTCAAAGAAAACAGTATGCAAGCAGCCTGTTGAGTTGGTTAAAATGTGGAGCTCAGAGAGATGTGATTTCTCAAAGGCTTAAGAAAAAGTTACAGGTAAATCACAACATTACTAAGAACTGTGTTAGCCACCATGGCAGGTAGTGGTAGCTTTCCACACTGGAGAGAAAAATCACCCCCAGAAATAGTGAACAGAATATTATTCTTACCTGGTAGGCCACTGATAATTTCAACAGAAAGAAAAATTGTATTAATTAACTCAATATCTCAGAGAAAAAAAATGAAAATGACCCACCAGTTTATATTAACCCAAATCCAGTTAGACCTAAGATTCCTCCAACAGAGTTGACACTTTAATACGTGGCTACTGAGGTTAAAAATGTTTTCCCTGTCCATGGTCTTGTGTGGAAAGGCCTTATGGTGACATTTGAGGGTCTTGTGAAAGGGATACTGACTAGTAGTCAAGAAAATTTGGATCTGGCCTGAAATTGCCTCTAAATCCCTTGGCCAAATCTTATGATCTTTCTGTTCATCAGTTACCAAATTCACAAAATGAGTACAACAGCAATAGCCCCATGATAAATATCACTATGATATATATTCAGTTCAATCTGATAAATATTTATTAAACAATCAGGTATCAGGTACTGTATGGGAGATACAAAGTTGAATTAGACAAGGTCTCTAACCTTAAGGAGTTTAAAATCTATTAGGGTAGACAAGAAATGTGTATAAATACTATTTTTAAAATGTGATAGGTGTCAAAAGAGATATATACCCCACCCCACCCCCCAAAAAAGTTCCGTGTCAACACAAAGTAAAAATTTACTTTCACTTGTGGATATCGGAAAGTTGCCATGGAGGATGTAATTGGTATCTGAATTCAGCCTACAGGGATAGGTTAGATTATAGTGAGGTGAAATAGAATGTGGAACAAACAGACAGTATAAACAGATAAGGCAGAGGGAATAGAAAAATAGTATTTGGGGACTGATAAATAGACAAGGTTGGTTGGGGCATAAATTGAGTGATAGATGGTCATAAGAAATTAGAAAAGAATGAAAGATAGCAATGAGATCAAATCACAAGAGCTTTATATAAGACATTTGCATTTTATTCTGTAGGCAATAAGGAGCTAGCCAAAGTTTTGGAGAAAGTTAAGTTGGAGGCTTTCACAGATCTGTTTAGGATAGATTCAAGCAGGGAGGATATTCCTC
Source organism: Lepilemur ruficaudatus (assembly GCA_963574885.1). NCBI lineage: Eukaryota > Metazoa > Chordata > Mammalia > Primates > Lepilemuridae > Lepilemur > Lepilemur ruficaudatus. Next base: position 4,513 of record CAUYRT010087625.1, on the reverse strand, counting down.
CCATATATATTGGGTAGGACCATACCGGTTGTTTATTGTAAGCATTCATTCTGATTGGTTAGGCTTACAGATAATTTGCATCTCTTTTCTGGATTTAAGAAGGGGACTAAAAGTAGGGAAACCAGGTAAGAAGCTATTACAACTATCCAGACAAGAAGTAATGACAACTTAAGATGAGGAAATGCTGTGAAGTTTGGACAAATAAATCTAAGTCCCAATCTCCTCATCTGTTAACTAGGGATGATAATAATAGCACTCCCTCACACTGCTACTGAGAGAATTCAATGACATAATGCATGTAAAATGCCTGACACATCTTAATAAGTATGTATAAGTTATATATTCATTCATTAACAAGAAGGGAAAATCCTTTGAAATATGAATATGCAAGATTTGGGAGTTTTGAAGTCCTCAAGAAGAAGATATTATAATTTACTTGCAAAGTGGTAAGCTGATAAATCTTCAGGATTATCTTACTTTCCTTGTCCTATAAATGAGGTCTTAGATGACCTCTCAGACTAAGGAAATAAGCTTTCAAGAAGTTACTTGCACCCTTGACCTGAAAACATAGTTTTTAAAAATTCAAAACATTTACCACATCTATTTCATTTCCAGTAAAAATGGAACATAAATGGTGAGGAAGGCGTGGGGAAAGGAGGGAGGCAACATGAGGAGAACAGGAAAGACTGGCTTATCTTTTGAACCCACTATAAAGGACAATAGAACACAGTAAGAATAATAATGGACCAGAAGTCAACGAGCACACGTTTTTAGTCCTGAGTCTTCTGATAAACTCTGGAGTATTAGACAATTCACTGGATCTCCGGGTGCCTAAATTTCCTCATGTATAAAATGAAAGGATTGGACTAGGTGACTTCTCCGGGCCTAGTCAGCTCTAACACCTTATGACTTAACAACCAGAAATATTTTTAGAGAAACACTTCTCTAACTGTGCCTTGGGTTCTATTTCAGCCTTATTCTACTTAAGCCTCCCTGGATCCAGTATGTTCATCCAATGAGGAGGCTGACTTTCTTCAGTCTACTGTGGACTCAAAACCCCTCCTGGAATTCCTGGCGCCATCCTTACTCCCTGACTATTACGCTTGCTCCTTTCTTTTTCACCTAGCCTCGGGCTCCACTGCCTTTTTCTCTTTCCTTTTCATCACACCATTAAGTGGGCTGGATAAAGGCAGGCCAGGCCAGGGACTCTTCAAAGTTCTAGCCTGCTGTGGTCTCCCAAAGCAGGTAACTTGAGAGCCCCCTCTACATACTCGCCTTCCAGCCAGCCAGGTACACATAGACTTGGATAAAGGCCAATTCCCAAAAGGTTCAAAAAATAACTTCTTGGCCAGGGTAAAACCAGACTATCTCCCTGCACCCATAGCCTTCAGTGGACCATCTTGCTCTAGGCAACATGGAAAACTTCACTGAGTGGAGATCATTCGATGTCATCTCTCCCTTATTTATGTTGACTTCTCAGTCTCTCTTCTCTCCCTTATCTATGTTGACTTCTCAGTCTCTCTCTCTCCCTCCCTCTCTCTCTCCCCCACGCCTCTCTCTCTCTTTCTCTCTCTCTCTCTTTCTCTCTCTCTCTCTTTCTCCTCTCCCAAAATGAAAACCAGCTGCAGCCACTCACTCATTGGTGTTCACAGCTCAGCCCACCGCACACCATAACCTGCAGAGACGACCGCCAGTCGTGAGAGCATTTGTATGATTCCAGATCTAAGACAGTGTTGAAGTCACTACACAAACCAAACATTGTAAAGAGCAAGGGAGTCTATGTAAATAAAGCTAGGAAAAGAAGCCAAGAAGTACAGCGAGAAAGGAGGGGAGGGCTGGACCAGGGGGAGGTACAGAAAATCATAGATAAGGTACACAGGCTTTATAGACAGCACACGCAGCACAAATGTCAAAGTGTGGAGACCTGGAGCTTGGCATATTTTGAGCTGCTAAAGCCTAAAGGGCAATTAGGCTATAATTTATATAGTGTAATGCTCCAAATTCTCCTAAGCTGTAATAGGAACACAGCTCATTAAATATAGCCAATCTATCATCCCCTCAAGCACCTTGCAGCTGCGCTTGTGAGAAAACCAATCACCTTTACATTTTAATAAAAATATTATCTTGCCTGAGTACAGAGAAAGGAGTATAATTTATGGGATGAAAACTGAAATTTTTAAAGGGCAGGGTGAGAAATGGATGCAGAACTTTTAATCAACAGACCTAGGCAGTTCATGGTCTTTCTTTTTAAAAATGTGTCAGCAAGTCTTTAGAAGCTGAATTTGGACCTTAAAATCAGGGGGGATTATGTTGTCAGTTACTTTTAGATCAACAGTATAAGGTAAAATGGGTGAAAATTGGACTTCTTTTGGAGCAATTAACTAAGTCCCGTTAAACTCAATCTACAGGCCTCCCTGTACCTATATTTTTTTTCTTCAGTTAAGGCCTCTTCACCTCAGCACTGAAAAAAATTAAGTAAATATTGTTTGTATACAAATTTTTTAAATATCTACACTAAATCTCTCCACCCATCCTCAGCAATAAGGCTGAACCAATCTTATCCAAAGAGAATGGGTAGGTTATTTATTAATAATCATATTCATTTCCTAGGGCTACTGTAACAAATTACCACGTACTCTATGGCTTAAAACTACAGAAACGCATTCTCTCACAGTGCTGGAGGCCAGAAACTTGAAATTAAGGTGTTAGCAGAGTTGCACTCCCTCTAGAGACTCTAGAGGAGAATCTATTCTGTGCCTCTTCCAACTTCTGGTTGGCAGTCCTTGACTTGTGGCCACATCACTCCAATCTCCCCTTCTTTGGCTACATTGCCTCCTTCTCTTATGTCTGACAAATCTGTCTCTGCTTCACTTTTAAAAGAATGTCCTTATGAGGACATTTGTTGTTGGAATTAGGGCCCACCCAGATAATCTAGGATAAATGCCTCCTCTCAAAATCTTTAACTTAATCACATATTTTGCCATAGAACGTAATTTTTAATCTTTTATCATATTGGGTAATAGTCACAGGTCCTAGGGATTAGGATATGGACATATCATTTGGGGGTCCATATTCAGCCCATTACAATAACGATGATTGTCATTATAACAACTGAAAATTTTTTAACAATGTATAGTTTATAAAGTGTACTCATCTACATTATCTTATTCAATCCTTATAATAAATCTGAGAGTAGAGATCTAAAGAATTGGGTAACCATTCCATTCATTCATTGGTTCATTTATTCACTCACTGAACAACCATTTTCTGAGCACATACCTACTCTGCACATCTGAAGGCAAAAAATACAAAAAGCACAGTCCCTGTCCTTGACAGGCACTCTAAAAGCTGTCCACAGTCATGTATACAGTGCCTTTAAAATAACTTTGAGACAAGCATATGCTGCATGAGGTAGAGCCAATAAAAGCCAGCTGAGACAGCAACAGTCACACTGGGAAAAATTCATCCAAGTCTCATCTGGGATTCCCACATTGGCTTTGCCCCAAACTTCAGGTTTCTCCCTTCAAAATGACTTAGTGCCTCCTCATGGGCCTGCCCACTGCTGAACTTCCTGCCCAACTGATCTAGCTAACAAAGCCTGAAGCTCAATCTCATGCTTTCGCCACTGGTCCTGAATAGTATGCCAAGTCCTATCACCCCAGGACAGAACAGAACTAGAAAGCAAGGAAAAATGGGTACTGGCCACAGAGTGCCATTCACTAGTTCACTCTAGCTGGCCTTTCACTCTGAACGTGGCAGACTGTCACAATTTCAGACTCTACTCCGTGTTTGCTGGGAACACCAGGTTTGTGGATATTCTTTAATGAGTAGGTTTTAAGTACAGATTGAAGATGTAAGAATGAATTTTGAAAATAAAATATAACACAAGGTAGTACTTTATTTTTAAAACCTCTACAATCGGAGAGAGATTAACCTTGCATTATTCATACAATGAACACCTTCTATCTGGAAGCTGAGTGACACCAACTTACAAAGTTGGTGTCATAGTTCTCAAAAATAAATCATAAAGTATCAGAGCTGGAAGGGACCTTAGACATCATCTGGTCCAACCTCTTCTTTTTATAGTTGAGTAAATGGGCCCAAAGTTGTTAATGGCTTGCCCAAGGCATGCAGTGAAATTAGATACAAAGCCTACTACAAGCTCCAGAGTCCTAAGAAAAAAATGTGTAACTAACAGCCTCTCCTAACCAGAATAGAATAGAATAACCAGAAAGCTCATGGCCAGTGTCTATCAAGATCTAACAGAGAACATCTGTCATCTATAGAGAAAAACACAAAAATATAAGTGAATTTTATACCAACAGGCTTCAAAGAAACTACTATTATACTTTATAATGAAAATGTCATTAAAATCACTTTGGTAACCCAGAAATCAAAATATAACCATCTAAAAGGGACTACGCTAAAAATGTAAGGATGTTTAAATTACTTAAGCACAAACTGTTTAAGGCTGGGCATGGTGGCTCATGCCTGTAATGCTAGCACTTTGGGA